>LOJH01005293.1:8133-43147 GCA_001685095.1 Ellobius talpinus | reverse complement strand
TCTGTGAGTTCGAGGCCAGCCTGGTCTACAAGAGCTAGTTCCAGTACAGGCTCTGAAGCTACAGAGAAACCCAATCTCAAAAAACCAAAACCGACCAACCAAACAAACAAACAAAAACCTCTGGTGCCAGAGTGGAAACCCTAGTCACTGCTGTCCAGGAGGCCCAGAGGCCCTTCTCACTCTTTCAATCAACAGATATGGGGGTGACAATGAGGAGAAGGGATGGCCTCAGGCCCCACTCATACCACCCTGGGGCTGCACAGCCTCACAGTCTTGACATCACGGTCATCATCGAGTGTGAGGAGGAAGCATTGGGTGGCTTCCACAGGTGCCTTGGCCCGAGCATAGGGATAATTCTAAGAAGTTCACTGGTGTCAAAAGCAATGTGACTCCAGGGTCAAGATGAGTTAGATTTGACGAAGGACAGAATGTAAATGAGTGGGGCATGGATAGGTCCCTGAGCCGAGGACAGTCTATGTAGTGGGCAGGGAGACTAACTTGTCTCATTGCCACGACAGTGGACTTGATCACAACTCAAGCCACAGGCCACCTTCATCCCAGAGTTCGGGCCCTGACACACAACCTGCTGCCTTTTCGTGGTGCTCAAAACTGCTCCCCCATCCAAGGTCACTGGTCTGCCTGGCCCTGCATCCTTCTATTTAGAAGCTCCCTCTGGCTTGACGCAGCAGCTCGGGCTCAAAGCACATCCTTCTGCTGTGATACTCAGTTCTTTCTGTGGTGGAGCAGAGAGGGGCGTACAAGATGTGGGCATCCTGAGCACCCCCTATCACCCCTGACCCCAGTGTGGTTCTACAAAGACCTACATGCAGCACACATGTTGAGCCTTTATTCCTACCTGCCCTCGCCTTTGGCACAACTCAGGCTGGCACAGGCTGGCCCCAGTTTTCCTCTTCTCTGTTTCTGTGTCTGCACCATGCCCCATACCTCTTCCCAGCTTTGTCTCCACCCACAGCTTCCTGGAAACTGGATCCTTAGGTAACCCCTCCCCTCCCCCTCCCTTACCTCACCCCTTAAGTTCTGCCTTCTCCACCCTCCCGTAGCCTCTCTATCTGCCTCTTCCAATTGCAGGAATTCCTTCTCACCTATCTGTTATCCCACGCACAGTGTCCCCATCTCAAAAGGAGGCCATCATCACACTGCCTAATACCACTATCGTCCAGTTTTACAGATGACACACTCTTGGGGACCCTGCCACCCTGTTCTTTGTGAAGGAGGACTGCAGCTTGGAGGGGCGGTGTGACTTTGAAGTCGAGAGGCCCTTTGTGAGGCTACCCCAGTGCCTCCAACCCCCCTGCTTCTCCAGTTGGTCCGTACACTCCTCTAAACATGTATGCCCAAATTCTTGCGGTTCCACAAACCTTCCATGCCTGCTTGGAAAAGTCTTGTAACCATGACCCACAACCCTACTCCATCTCTGGCTGGGAACAGGCCATTTTCTCCTTCAGGCTCCTCCCCCCGTCTTTCAGACCCCTGCATTCCTCATTTTCAGCATTTGGTTGCCAGTGCTATTGAGCTACATGGCTGCTCTTTCCAGTCATTCTAAGATTAGGTTCCCTCGAGGGTGTGGTCCTCCATCACTCTCAGCCTGCATCACTTCCTCCCCGTGGTACCTGTATTCTCCATGCCTCCAAGCCACTGTCCGGCCTTGCATGTTTAATCTCCAATGGTTTTTCCCCACCTCCTGGACAGACTGTCACCATCTCAAACCTAGTATGTCCTAGGTCTTCTTTCCTGCCCTTGTGCGTGTGACACCATCACTAATTGTCTATCCAGATGTCAAGGATCTTAGGACTCCTGCTCTTTGCATCTGACACACATCCAAGTATCACACCAACCTTCCTGTGACTTTGCATTCTTCCATCTCTTTCCAGTCTATCCTGAGCCACATGTGCTCAGAATCCTGTCACCTATCAAGAGAGAACCTGTCCCTGCCCTGAGTGTTCCTTGTCAGCACTTGGTATTCTTTATTGAGCTTTAGGTCTCCTGCATTACATCTCATCTAACATACATTATCCTCATCCCAGCATCTACACCCACATTTAGCTTCTCTCATCTCTCTATTTCTCTTCCTAACCCTTTCAGCACAGCCCATGTGCCTACTACACTGGAGATGGGCCACGCCCCTTCTCTCGTGAACTGTGTCTGAACATGCCTTTCCCAGCCCATAATGGCCCAATCCCCACCTTTTTGTCTACCAGTGTTTCCACATCCCTCTGTCAAGAGCCAAGTGTGGATCTCCCTCCTCTGTAGCGCTTTCTTTAGACATCTCACCAGAGTGGCCTGCCTGCTTCCCAGTGCTCTCTGCCTTGGGGTACAGTTGTTCATTTGTGTGCATGATCTTTTCAAACTTTTAAGCAGGGTTTTACTATGTAGGCCAGGTGGACCTCAGCCTCATGGAGACCTGCCTGCCCCTGCCTCCTGAGTGCTAGAGACATGGGCAGGACACCTACCTGGTTTTCCTTTTAAATCAAGATATACTTTAGTATGACTTTATTTTGCTAAGTTTTAGATACTTGGGAGTGTTTTATTATAATTATTACTGTATATTGGTTGTATATACTAATGTGTTATATTCTTATATCCATGCATGCATACATCATGCTTGATCAAGCCCCTCTCCTACCTTCCATGTGCTCCTTTTTTCTTGCTGCCCTGGTTGATATTCTTTTTATTTAACATTTTCCAGTTTTGGGAAAACAACAATAACAAAACATGTGATCCATTTCTTTCTGAATCAGAGTTATTTCTTAAAATGATAACCTCAAGTTCCAGCTTTTTTTTCATTTTATAAATGACACAAATTCATTCTGCTTTGTGGCTAAGTAATACTCCTGTGTGCACATCATTTTTTTTAAAACCCACTCGCCACGCCTATATTCTTACTTAGCCTGCTATCTTAGAAGTATTTTTGTATCCCTTAGCAATAGGTCTGTGGGGAAAAGGCAAAATGAGAGGGGAGGCCAGATGTTGACTTCCAGTAGTGTAAAGGGATTTCACCTTGACCTTCTATTCAGTGGGACTCATGTGCATTCCTGATCAGAGAATGCTCTTGAAGGAACACTTTGGGGAGCAGGCAGAGGAGACAGCTAATCTCCACCTCTAAGACAGCCTGGTACCCATCCCTCCTCCTTTCCCATCAAGTCCCTGACCTTCTGTGCCCAGCCCTCCACATCCCACATGGCTGCAATGCCAGGGCTAAGATGAGAATGACAGCTGCCCAGTTTTGCTGCAGGAAAACCCGTACTTAATGCTGAAGGGGAACCACCAGGAGATGGAAGGCAATGACCGCTACGAGGGCTTCTGTGTGGACATGCTCAAGGAGTTGGCTGAGATCCTACGGTTCAACTACAAGATCCGCCTTGTCGGGGATGGTGTATATGGCGTGCCTGAGGCCAACGGCACCTGGACAGGCATGGTTGGGGAGCTGATTGCTCGGGTAAGCAGTCCAGTGGTCTGTATTCGTGTGGGGGTGGGAGGGTGATGGAGGCATGGTTCCCCTGCCTCACTTACTTGGTCCATCATTCTTAGATCTGTCTATCAATTCCAGGAAGCTTTAGTGAGCTGGCATGGAGCCAGGCACTGGTGTATGCTTTAATGACCACAAATGCTATGATTCCTGCTCCAGGGTTTCTCCCCACTCCACACTGAAGCAAGTTAGATTTCGACTTTGGGTTCCATTTTTAGATAATTCCTGTGCTTTGTTTGCTGTGATGGTTTGGTTGCCCATTGACACTCCCCTGTCAGAGCTTGGACAGGCCCTGGGAGAGCAGAGGACACCTACACCGGCTGACTTTGAAGTGTGGGAGATGGACAGGGAAATGAGGTAATAATAGCAGGAGCTAGGGCAGAAGTGTCAGAGGTGGGGGTCGCAGTGATGCCTAATTTGTTATTTCTTGTGTTATTTCCCCATCATTAATGTCTGTTTACAGACCAAGAGCCAAGGTGCACCTGCATGTGTTGCTGGTTTTCAGGGTAAATGGGTGACTTGATTAGAATTCAGGTGAGCATCATAGAATGCCAGTCTTCTGTTGGGTTATAGCAGGGGCATGGAAAGTTCTTCTGGGGAGTAAAAGTCTAATTTTCCTTGTATACACTATCAACAACTGTGAAAATTAATGAAATCGATGCTAACTCACTGTCTGCATTTCTACGTTGAATTTTAATGGCCAGGACAGGTGAAGAGGCCTGAATGCAGAGAGCACAGGTCTTGGTCCTTATGTGTACTCGAATCCTCGTTTCCTCTCTGTGCTTTCCTCCTGCAGCCTCAGCATGCACTAATGGTCCAGGGGCTCTCCATGTAGCCTCTCTGGTCTCCTGGGAGTAGTTCTCTCCACTCCTTGCTATTCCCACTTAACATAAGAGCAGTCTGAAGCTTAGAGAGCTTAATGGCTTTGTTAAAACTTACACTGTATTAGTGCTGGGATTCAAGCCCAGATCCCTTTCTCCATTGAATGGTAATCATGTGCTACCCAGAGGTGTTTCCATCTGTAATGATGGCCCATAAGGTTATATTACCTGGTGATGTCATAGCTGTCTTACTTTGCACACAGCAGACATGTGTTATGATGGAGGTCTCATAAGATTATATTGACCAGTGATATCATAGGTATCTTTGTGTACTCTATGATGTTTATGCCATGACAAAAATCACCTAACAACTCATTTCTCAGAACAACGATCTCCAAGACAATTCCTGTATGACTATAATAAGACTTTAATCCTTTCCTTGTGCCAAACTTAGTATATAAGATAACATTTTTTAATCCCTGTCTTTGAGACTATAAATACTGCTTAGACTGTTGAAGCAGTAGTTCCTGTCAGTGACTGCAAAGAGTTCTGTGTAAGTGAGAGCTATAGAAGAGGTGTTTAAGAGCTAATGAGGGAGACTGCCGAGGGCCAGGCAAGGAAGCATAGACAGTGTCTTCAGTGCCCCAGCACTGTAAACCCCAAGCAAGGAATTGCTAGCCACCCAGAGGCCCTGGGGTTCAGAGCAAACCTGTTCAAAGGTAAGGTCTTGCTCACAGATTAAGGCTGGGGATGGAAGGCCAACAGAAGCTTTGGTAAGGTCCCAGGATGTGGTGCTTTGAATGAGAATGCCCCCTTGGTCCATATATTTGAATACTAGGTTCCCGGGTGGTGGAACTGTTTGGAAAGGTTTAGAAGGTGTGACTTTGTTGGAGATGACGTGTCACTAGGTTGCGGTTTGAGGTTTCAAACGCCCATACCATTCCCAATCAACTCTTTCTCTGTCCCACATTTGTGGATCGGATGTGAGCTCTCAGCTACTGCCCTGGTACCATGCCTGCCTGCCAGCTGCCATGTTCCCCACCATGGTGGTCATGGACTCTAACCCTCTGCAACCATGAGCCCCTTTTAAACACTTCCTTCTAAAAGTTGCCTAGGTCATGATGTCAATAGAAAAGTAACTGAGACACCAGGGTCTTCGAGGTACGGACCCACCCTGTGTGGATGCAGAAAGGCAAGTGACGTTTTTCCCTATAGTCCCAGAGCCTCCCCAGAACACTCATTTTGGGTCTTCCCCATGAAGGCTAGACTTTGGAGTTAGCCCACAGCAGTCTGAAATGTCAAGCCTTCTCTTTGCCTCTCAATGTCCTTGGTCACCTTGAGCCCAGCTCTTTAGCCTCCATAGGCTGCCTCGTGTCTGGCAGGAAGACTTCAGGGATGGAGGAGCCACCTTCCAGCCATCTCGTGACATGGGCTGGCAGAGAGGGAGAAGATCCTGTGACTCAAGGACATGCATCTACATACTGAGTAACTTGGGCAATCAGGCAGCGATCTTAAAATTCATCCTAGCTTCTCTTCCAACAAAAACAGTGCTGGGTCAATCTCATCAAAACTTGGGGACATTGTATTATGTAACTAGTCCATTAACTCAATGACCCTTTATGTAATTCTGTCCACTCTTCGGAATTGGAGATAACGGAAAACAGCGTGAGAATGGACACTGCCCATATAAGTAGGGAGTGAGGCAGAAAGTCAGGATGAACCATATTTGTATATAATTGTGAACTATGATAAGCTCAAGGGAGTCAGGGTACATGGGATTATGAGAGAGCATCTAAAGAGAGTAGGCCTGGTCTAGGGAGGTGGGGACCCTGAAAAGTGCTAGCTTCCCTGGAGAGATGTCTGGACTACCCTTTGGAGAATGAGTAGGTTCTCCTGGGTAAGAAGAAAAGAGCCTTTCCTGTGAAAATGTGTCTGGATGTCACTGGTACTGACCCTGGGCAGAAACAGGTGATGTCAGACCTCACCTGCCCCAGCTTCTACAAGATGCTCCCCAAGGATACAGGAGAGCTAGGCCCAGATCCATCCTCAAAGAACTTTGTCCAAAGCAGTACCAAGACAGAGGCTGGTGCAACAGTGGCCCCCATGACACTACTGGGGCTTCTGAATGTCCGCACTGGAGGAGACCTTAGAGGTAATCAGATCAAATCTGTCCCTGTCACAGATGATGAAGTATAGGCTCAGGGAAGTCAAGTTAAGTGGTATAGGTAGTAAGTGCACAGCCTGGGCTGTCTAATTTCAGTGCTCATGATCTGGGAGAGCGCAGATCTTGGTGTTGTCTGGGTGTTAACAAAGATTTCAGCATCCACTTGCTAGCTATGTGCACTGTAGTGAGTTATTCTGCCCTTTCCCCTTGCTGTTTCACTGCACCAGTGTTTACCTGGAAGGAACTTTTTGTGNCACACACACACACACACACACACACACACACACACCACTTATATTGGACATGCAGGAAGTATCTGCATTGCCTTGTACCAGCCACTCTGGAGAACAGAGGCTAAAGCCAAGGCCAGAGCTTGCATGCTGATTTCAAAGAGAGTAATTCCAAGAAAGCATGAGGAAAGGGTAAGGATTGACTGGCAGGAAAGGAACAAGCACATGACAGGGCGTGTTAGAGTGACAGCCGCCCGCGGATCTGTACCACAGTAGGTGCTTCAGATGAAACTGTTGCTCAGCAAACAGTACACAGTTGGGAGAGGGACAGGGCATCTGGCAGCTCCAGCTCTCACTACCTGGAGCTCCTATCACAGGACATCACTTCTTCCACTCTTTGGTCTGGGCACCAGTACCCTGGGTACCATTAAAGGAGTTGGATCCCCAGGCACCAATGGCAGGGTAGAACCCATCTAGGGGGCTGATATGGTGAGTGATGTAGGCCTGTACCATGAATCCTCACTGTCTTTAATCCTTCCTGAAGTGGATGAGCCCGGAAGGTTTGGACACAAGGCCGTCCTGCATGTCCACATATCTCAGCAGCCTTAGGAAACCTCAGAATTGGAACCCCAGGCACATAGTATGAAGAGTGAGGGTCAGCAAGAGCAGACACCAGGTAGTCGCGAACACCGTGGTGACGTGGCCCCAACCACCAAGTCAGTGGTAGACCCTGCTGAGCTCCCTCCAGGGAGAAGGGAGTGGTCTTTTGTGAGTGGCTGTAAGGCAGCTGCTATTGGAGACACCCTTCAGGAAGAATGTCAGGAATGGTGACAGGAATTCCTAAGGACCAAACAGTCTCAAGAATAAGCAGAAGCTGGTTTGGTTCAGGAAGGTGTTGTGGGGCCATTTTGGCACATCAGGCTGAAAAGATGGGGTGTTGAGTGTCTGTGGACAGGGCCGGCTGTCCACATAGCCCTGGGCAAAAAGCTCGGGTCAAGGCAGCTGACACTTCAACAACACCGGAAATAGCATGACATCCAAGGACCCTCACAAGGGGCTTGGGACTCACTACAGGATCTCAAAGCTTATATAGTGAAGAACATAGCAGCTACCTGCCCAGTTGAATGAGATGGAGAGGCAAGGTTAGCTCTGATGATGGTGTTAGAGCCTTGTCCTGTTATTACTTCCTTGCATAAGGCATTGCCAGGGCATATGGTGCATTTGTTGTAGGAGGGCATTTAAACGCAATTCCTATATATGTGTGAAAATCGCCCCCAGCATGGTTTTCATGTAGATACCACTGGCGTTGGGAGTATGTTGTGAGTGAAAGCACAGGAAGTCACAGAAGCAGGGCCTGAGGGTCCACACCAGCCAGGACGGAGTGTTGTTTGGAGAACTTTGAGTTTGCATATTTGTTTTGCCCTAGTCAGCCATTCTCTCTGGCCCTGCTTGGGGAAAGGTAGGCACAGTCATCAGAGGGAGCACGCCCATCTAGCTTGATGGTTCAGAACAAAGTACCCCATTGGCATGCGGCCCCATGTTGGTCAAATGGCACATTTAGGTTCAAAGAAAAAAGAGTTTTGCAAGGCTTAGATTCAAGGCTCATAAGCCTGGGACATCAAATAGCTCTTATCAATGACATTTTGGCGAATTAAGTGTAAATGAAGCTGAAAGGCCTCGTTCCATCTCCCCTCCCGAGAGGGGACTTTGCCAGAGACCCAGAGAGGTGCCTGTCCATGGCCTCAATCCACTGGGAAGATGGGCCAGAGATGTTTTGCTGAACTGAAAGAAAATTCAAATAGTCCCCTGAGATCACTTTCCATCTTGAAGCCAGAGACAATTTTAACTGCAAATAGGTCATAGAATTGTACTCAGCATTCTTTAACAGAAAGAAATCGATCCAGGGCCCCCAGATGAGTGCGCCACTCACTCTTTACCCCCCTGTGGCAGCCATGATGTGGTAGGGGGGACAATGTGCTTAGCTCTCCCCACGAAGGTTTGCTCTTACCATTGACTTGAATCGGGTAGAGGTGGCCTTGAATTATAACTCCATACTTCACTCATTCATCAAAATGCCTACTTTCTGTCAAGAACTGCTTAAATATGAGGAATTACCTGTAAAGGGTTTGGAATCCATTCAAAGAGGCAGACAAGAAAAGTAAGAATAACCGTACAGTGTGACATATGATATATTGATAATAGCTGTAAGACGGTGTCATAAAGATAATGAAGGCCAACACATGACATGTTTCCGATGGAATTGGGGACGAAACTCGTGCTTGTTAGGCACATACTCCACCACTGAATGACACCCTCAGTCCACTAACTTAAACTTTATCCTTTTGGGTGGTGTGGTGTGTGTGTGTGTGTGCATGCGCGCGCACGCACGCATTTGTGTTCGTGCCAACAACTGTTTGAGTATGGATACGGGAGGTAAGATGACAATTTCAAGTGTCAGCCTTTACCTAACACTCTGACTGAGACATATTCTCTGTTATTCACTGCTGCAGGCCCATAGCTTGTTTGTCTATGAGCTTTTGGGTGCTCTCCTCTCCCCACCTCTCATCTCCCTATAGGGGTGCACTAGGGTTACAGATACATATGCTGCTGCTATGCCTAACTTTTCACTTGCTTGTGTCAACCAAATTCCCATAATAACCGAATGCTCCTATGAGGAAACTATGTCACTAAACAGCTGAGGAACTAAAGCAAACTCACATGGGGAGTGATGGGTCTGGGAGACTATGAACGAGGTATGGTGGTGGGTCAGAGGAGAGTACACCAAGGCAGGGACAACTGAGCATAGGAGAAGAGAGTCTGCTGTGCTCATCTGATTTCACTTGCTGTGGTTTTGGATACACATCGTAAACCATGGGTCTGAAAATACAAAATGCCAGAAATAAATCGTTCACAAATCTTAGCTTGCATGTCATTACAGATAGCATGATTAAAATCTCATCTCGTGTGTCCTTGGTGACTAGGAGATGAGTCATCTTTGGGCTTGTGTATCCACACTGTATATGCTACCCCCCCAGTCACTAGCAGTCATCTAGATTATGAACTGTCTATGATTCTGGCATTCCTGTTGCCTTTAGCTTCTTATTTAACTTAACAATGTCCCCAAAGCACAACAGTAATGAGACTGGTAATTCAAATGTGTCAAAGATACGCCTTTTCATAAAATACGCCCTATAGGTGAGTTGGAAAAACTCTCAACTTAATAAGGAAAAAATATTGCATTCTGTGGTGGCTAAGATCTATGGTAAGAGTGAACCCCTTGTCTTTGTGACTATGAAGGAGGAAAGAAAATGAAGGCTAGTTTTGTTCTTGTACCTCAAGCTGCAAAAGTTACAGCCGCAGTCTGTGATAGAGGTTTAGTGGAGATGAGAAAACACTGTGGGGCTCAGGATTCTGCACTGCTTCAGGCACCTGATGCATGTCTAGGAATGCGTTGCTCTCAGCTAAGCGGCAGATAGTGGAGGAATCAAGAAGGATCATCTTGGTAGAAGGACGTCCTAGGTACAGTGGATGCTGAGGTTCATTTACTACCATGTTCTTGGCCTTGGCCAACCATTATCAGGCTAAGAAGAGACATAAAGGAATAGGTTATATTCAGAAGCCAGTTGTGATAGGATTCCTTATGTTTGGGTATGTAAACTATGTTCAGACAGCTGGTGGAAGCTACTGACTGAAGAGTGAGCATTGTCTTAGTTAGGGTTTCTATTGCTGCGACAGGATGCCATGACCAGAAGGCCAGTTGGGAGGGAAAGAATTTATTTGGCTTACCCTTCAGCATTGCCACTGTTTATCACTGAAGGAAGTCAGGGCAGGAACTCAAACAGGCAGGATCCCGGGGGCAGGAGCTGATGCAGAGGCCGTGGAGGGGAGATGCTTACTGGCTTGCTTCCCATGGCTTGCTCAGCCTGCTATCTTATAGAACCCAGGACCAGCAGCCCAGAGATGGCACCACTTGCCTTGAACTGGGCCTTCCCCCACTGATCACTGAGAAAATGCTGGATCTCAAGGAGGCATTTCCTCTCATGACTCTACCTTGCGTCAAGTTGACACTCAAAGTCACCTAGGACAGGCAGTGAGTTTATTGTACTGAGAGAGGAATGACAACTTGACTTTGGTCCAGAGGTTATACGGCAGGGGAGAGGATGGAAACCATGTACACATCCTTTCATTAGACAGATATGCAGCACTTCAGGAAGATGACACGGACCTGAACGAAGCGGTGCCGAAGATGCTCTAGAGTCACAGAGTGGAGAGATTTCAACTTTTTGATCTCAAACCTAGTAAACAGGGGGATGCTTCCATTTCATGTCATGAGTTAAGATTGTCCTGCCTCTCAAAGGGAAAGGGATGAGTTGGCTGGACCAGAAAGCACTTTCTGGAATGCTTTCTTATTGTGTATGCCAAATGTGGCCCTACTTGCAAACCATGAGGAAGAGAGGCAGTCCATTTTCCTTTTGCTTGATTTATTATTCACAGACATTGGACTAGGGAATTAAAGGGCCAGGAGCATGAACTACATCTAGGGCCACAAATACCTTCCACTTCCCTCCCCCACCCAGGCTTTCCTGAATGGCACTGTCTCATTTGAACTCTCTAGAGAATGTTTTAGGGTATTCAAGTCCTTTCAGGTGTACTTGATTAAAAGCCAATAAAAACCATTCATGCCTGCTTCACCTCTCCGTTTCTTCTGAATGATGGTGTAGTTGCTGGCGTGCAGATGGCTTTCTCAACTTTCCCACCATCAGGAGTGAGGGCTTCATTTTGCAGAAGACCACAGCGGGGCCCCCAGCGCCCCTGGTTATGGTGGACATTCATTCATGAGCTTTCAGAACTTTCTCCCACTCTGGGCTTCCTTTGGCATAGTCACAGAATAGAGTGGGGTCACCTCTACCCAGACATTTGGTCATCTCTCTTCCTAGCCCAAATCTGAATAACAGAGGGGGAGAGGAGGAAGGGAGAGGGGCTGGTATCTCTTGACAGGGTCAAATGCATCTCTTGACAAGGTCAAATAAGAGTTCTAGGCTCCCTGTTGCAATTATCCGTATGTGGCTAGGAGGCAGGGATTATTACCCTGTTCCACAAATGGGGACATAGAAACTTGCCATAATGAACCCACATCTGGGCAGACATCATGTGGTCAGAGCTCAGATCCATACCCTCTTCATTCCCCGGCCTCATGTTCTTCCCATTGCACCATAGGAACATGAGAATTGGTGACCGTGACACAGAATGACTTGAGCAGTGATTTCCTATCCTCTGCATCTGCTTGCTAGGATGGAGAGGAAGGAATGGGCTGGTCCAGGACCATCAGCGAGGCAGCTCTCAGGGATCTGAGAGTGACATTTGATTGACACTTATGCCTGTAACTCTGTATCTAGAAAGTAGGGTACTGTGGTTTGAATGTAAAATGCCCCCCCACAGGCTGGGGTGTTTTAACTCTTGATCCCCACCTGCTAGTGCTGTCCTGGGAGGTTGTGGGACCCGGGGATATGGAGTCTAAGGGGAAGAAGTATATCGTTAGTGGTGGCCTTTGAAGATGATATCCAGACTTTGTGGTGTTATTCTCTGATTCCTGGCTAGTTAGGATATGAGAAGCAACAGCCTGTGTTCCTGCCACTAAGCGTTCCAAACCATGATGGACTCTACTCTCTGACACCGTGAACTGAAATAAACTTCCTTCCCTTAAGTGGCCTCTGTCAGGGATTTTGTCACAGTAATGAGAAAGCAAGCAGCCTGGGTGGTTCTGTCATGAGCCACCACCCTCGCAGACAGAGGAAATAGAGCCCTGAATGACTAATGGCTGGAAATAGATACCTTTTCTCTGGGAATTTTCCAACTAGAAGGGCAGACCGACCCCTGCTTTAATACAAGGCCCTATGGGGTAAGCGATGTAGAGAAGGAACGAAGTTACCATAGCAGAATAGAAGAATAGGAGCAGGAAGCTGTCTGACTAGGGACCGCGCTCTGGCAGGTCCTGGAGGGAAAGCATGGTTCCCCCATGCATGTTGATCTCCTTACGTGAACATGAAACACAGTCAAAGCACCACTAGGTTGGCAAGACAAGGTGGCAGGTGTCACGGGACAAGTCCTTCCTCAGCATTCTAAGGGAGAACTTTCATTGGCAGGTTTATAGCTACCAGGCTGTCAGGCCAAGGGTCTGATGAGAAAGCATTCTAGGGACCAGTAAACAGACTAATTTGACACCTAGTTTGCATCTGTCACTGTAGTAGGGCTTTGGAGAAAAGGTGAGGGTCCTGTCTCTGGAAACTCACAGGGAGGAGAACTATCCATCACGTAGACAAAATCCATACTGGTGTGAATACTTACCAGAAAAGCCCAAACTGGACGAGGCCAAGTAGATATTGTTATGCCGCCTGAGAATACACACAGCTTGAACCTTCATCTCCCAGAAAATGGGCAGGACCTGACACTTTCTCAAACTGTGGAGATTGAGGCCTAGAGAAGGCAGGCAGGTTTGAGGGAAGGCCTTGAGGTCAGGCCTGTGGGTCTTTAGAACCCTGTGGGCGCTTGTTTCCCATTGTAGGTGTTGATAGGAGAAATCGGAAGGGGCTTGCATTTTGCTTAGGTTGGGAGCTACCTCAGCTGTTTGAGACTGGGAACTTCTCCAAACCCCAGGGGGCCTGGAGGCAGCCTGGAAAATGTATCAGAGAGAGTCTCTTCACTGGGATTATGTCTGCCTTCCCCACTGAGTGCCAGCTCTTAAAGGGATAGAAGGGTCTGTAGAAGAAATGAGAATGTGTTAATTAAGGCCCCCAAAGCCTTGTAAGGGGTAACTCGCTGTTAAACAGAGGAGACGGGCAGTGGGAGATTGATCTTGGGGCAGGAGCAAGAAAGGGAGCTGAGACAGTAGTGTCATGGTCTCCTCTAAGGATACCCTTGTCCCAGTCCTCTACCCATGGCAGAGGTGAGTGTGTCACCTGAATACAGAATCCCCTGTGCACTAGGTCAAGCCTGATGTCATACATGTTTCAGGAAACAGGGACTTAGACTCTGCCTTGGTCCCCAAAGCACTTTCTCATTCACCACCCAGCTTTACAAATTCCACTTCTGGTTGCTCCCTCAGCCTGTCTCGGGGGTTACTAACCATGGTCCTTGTACTCTTCCTTCCCAAGAGTCAAATGTGATCCCTGAAGCTATGTCCTTTTACAGGGTCTGCTTATGAACTTCCACCCTGGGTCAATCAATACTACCTGTCCCTAGATACATTGACTCAATCCTGGTTGTGGCTTAAAGCTGAATTCCACGTAGTTCACATTCTATAAACATAGAACCTTGAAGCACCGCGATGCAAGTTATATGTTGTCCAAGGCGTGGATATGGTCCCCAACCCAGCCAGTGTTCTAGGTTCATCCATCACGTCCTCTGGTGTGGAGCTGTATCTATCTGTAGTAGATTTTCTTCCTCTGAAAGTGCCTAAGCTTGTGAAGCCTGATGCCCAAAAATCTGCTGGGAAAGTCCACTTTTTAATATTCATATTATTACCCCTATTCCATGGGGAATTGGGCACAGTATATAATAAGAAGCCATAGCATGAGATATGTGCAAAGTGGGACCGTGTACCAAATTTACGGGAGCAGAGAAGAAAGCAAGTCATTAAGCTGGAGGGAGCCAGGCAAGGTTTTAGAGCACAGCTAATGAAAATCAGAGCTATTGTTTATTGAACACCTAGTACCCGCAGGTATTTTTAATGAATCATTTCCTCTCTACACAATGATCTTGCAATATAAATATTGTTACTCATATTTTATAACAGAGAAGCTGAGGTTAATTTCAGTTTATCAGAGTCTACTTCCAAGTCACACAGCTAACAGAGTGATTGATCTTGACTTCAAAGCCGAGTCTCACAGATGCCAAAGTCATCCTCACACACTAGGATGCTTCCAAGGGAGGTGACTGTCTGCTTGGACCTTGATGGACAAATAGGATTTGACAAGCAAAAGAGGGAATGAGCTGCAAGCAAGGAAACTGGGCAGGGTCTGAAATATGGAGCACATTAAGGGTCATGGTCATAAAGAGTGCAGTGTGTCCCCATCATGGGTTGAAGGGACATCAGTAGCTTGGGGGTGATGCTGAAGACGAAGCCAGGGAAGGTCCCTAAAAGATCACTGAAAAAGGAACCAGGACTATGTCCTGAAGGTAGTGGAGAGCCACTGGAGCTTGTTGATCTAGGAGTGACAGGACTTGGTGTAGAAATCAACCCCAGAGCAGAGGTTCTCAAGCTGTGGCCCTTGCACTAGAAGCGCCAACTCCCCCTTATCCTTGCTGGACATCCACATGCCCTATCCGGACTTTCTGAGTGAGAGACATGGAGTAAGGACATCAGCCTATGAGTTAACAGCCCCACTCGGTGAGTGTGTTGCACGCTCTAGCTGGAGAACTGCTGGTCCTCAGTCCACCTGAGCCCAACCTACCCATCCTGGGCACGAGATGTTCTCAGGCTCAGCTGGACCATGGTGGCAATGTTTTCCAAAGTTAAAGTGAACTGTGTTTGTTTTTTATTGTTGTTGTTTTTAGTTGTTTTTTTTTGCTTTGTTTTTTTTGTTGTTTTGCTTTTCAAGACAGGGTTTCTCTGTGTAACCACCCTGGCTGTCCTGGCACTAGCTCTCTAGACCAGGCTGGCATTGGACTCACCTGATCCGCCTGCCTCTGCCTCACAAATGCAGGAACTAAAGTAAAGGCAGCAACCCTACCCCCCATTTCAGTGCTCAGTTATTGAATGTGTTAAGAACAGCGAGGTGGGGGTGAAGTGAAGAGTCCAGGCTTACTCCTGGTCTCTATTTTGGATGGCAGACGGGTGGGGAATCCTGTCAGAGTGTGCAGTAAAGAGATGCTGTAGATCAGCGATGAGTAGATGCCATGAGTACAGCAGCCAGCAAGGAGGGCAAGGAAGGCAGCGAGCAAGCAGCGTGGGCTCCTGTTCTGAAGCTGTCATTGAGAGGAGGTGGTGGTGCGCTGGGAAGACTGTGTTCATAGCCCTTCACGCCACCCCTTCCCTGCTGGCCTCCAGTGGACCTGGATAAGTCGTTGCATGCGTTCCTTTCCTCGGTGCCGTTCCAAATACCTGGCCTAATTAATGCCTTGTAGAAGGATCTGCTGTAGTTTATGGCGATGGGGAAGGGATGGTGGACTGGCTCCACAGTGGCAGGAGAATGTGGAGAAGCCTCTCACACCCTGGCAGTTCAGGAAGCAGAGAACTTGGGCCAGGACTAGAGGCCCCAGAGAGGTTCCTGAGAGAATCATGATGTGCTCTAGGAGCCTAATTCACATATGGTATTTCTTGCTGTTCTGTGCTTGTCAGGAGCACCCAATCACACACACACACACACACACACACACACACACACACATGCACAGGCATGCACACCAACATGTAGTCGGACTTGAATGGGTGATACCAGTGTTAATGTCACCTATAGGAGCAGCCATCCCCCAAATCCCACAGGACTAGGGATCTTTCCCTGTCATTCAGAGCCCTTACCTAGGTCCCCAGCTCCCTATATGCATTTGCTATCCAGGCAGGGGGAAGAAATAAGTTTGAGTCCCTTGAGAGAGCAGCATGTGGTTGGGTCAATGAATTTGAGCTGCTAGGGAAAGCGCTATTGGCTTTTGCCAGGCAAGTTCCTACTCAAATCCAGAAGATATACTGAGCAACCTGCTGTGTCCCAGATGGCAGTGGAATGTGGCTGCCAGCGAGGTGGGAGAGCAAGACCAAGGGCCAGCAGGAACAGTGGGCATGCATGCACCCAAGGTCAGTCTGGCCAATGATCAAAACAGGAAGGGTGGGAGGAAATAAAGAAGCAAGGCTTGGTCTTGGAAACCCCCACAGGAGTGGCCCACAGCAGAGGCCATATTCCCGGCACTCACAGGAATGGACAAAGGAAAGAAGCAGGGTTTCAAGATTGAAACCTGCATCTGAATAAGAGCAATGGAGTTTATGGAGCACTTATCGGGGCTGGGCCTTGTCTATTCCCTCATTCGATCCTCATAGCAAACCCAGAAAGAAGAAAAGTATTACCATTCCTTATTTACTTATGGAACCACATGTCAATGAGGCTAAGTGACCAGCCCCAGGGACCCTGACAGCTCTCTGGCCTATTGTCAGGTAGGACCAGGGAGTAGTTCACACATGGTGCTGGGAGCAACACTTGTCTTCTCTGGTTCTGAGAAGACTCCACTAGGTTGGGGACAGTGAGTCCCGGGGGTGGGGGTGACTGCAGGTCCTAGGGAAGAGACCAGGCTCCCCTGGACTTTGCTGGATGCTCACAGCTGGCAGAGTTGGCTCCTGCAGGCTTTGCACAGACTGTTCAACTGTTTAGACCAGATGCGGGATCTGGACTGCCTCCAGTTAAGATTCCAGTTGTTCACTTTGCCTCTTCTTTAGAAGTCACCAGATGTTGAGCAGAAACACACCACANGTTTACCTTAAAGAGCCAACAGTGTCCCATGTAACGTATGTCTCTGTTGTACTTGGGTAAACCTGTCAATTTTAAAGAGAAAAAAATGGGGCTGCAGAGTCGTCTCAGCAGGTAAGAGTGACTACTGCTCCAATCGTGAAGATCAGAATGCAGATCTCAGCACCTAGGAAACAAACTGGATGTCCCATAAATGCCTATACATGGGGTACCTTCAGGTGGGCCAGACACAGTAGAAACGCGAGCGTGTTTCCCCATGAGTAAATAAATAGTGAGTAGTGACCAGTAGTAGCGTATTGGTTTCCCAAGCTCAGGGAGACAGACACAGACTCTGCCTCAAAGGAACAGGGGGTAGCAGAGGATACCCAGTGCTCTTTTCTGGCTGCACACATGCCCAGGTGTGCACACCTGCACACACACATATGCATGCACAAAGAGACATTCACACACCTACAAAATATATAACTATTTACAATTTTGTTGATTTAGATTTACAGAAAGCTGTCCACACTATGAATCAGCTTGAGGAACTTTGAACAAAGGCATGTCTAGGTAACCACTGTCATTATCAACACCTCAAAAGTCCCCTCCAGTTCCTTGCCCTTTTTTTTTCTGCTCTTCACTCTCTGCATCCTTGCTCTTACAGGCTACCACTGTCCCAACTTCACAGCACATAGCTGCCCACGGGGGGCCTCCTTCTTTTTGACTCTAATTAGCATGTTATCAATGTAGTATAGGTACAGGTAAATAAATAAATAGGTATAAAGGTAGTCACAGGGCTCAAGTACAACCTGAGCATGACAGCTCTGGATGTGGACTTCTTTGTTAGGAAGGTGCAGCATCTCTCTGAAGGAGACCAAGCCCACTTGCTCATCCAGAAAGAGAGACAAGGGTTTCCCACAATGTCCCAGTGTTCTTCCAAAGTCTGTGGGGGCCCTTGGGAGATGCTTGCCACCTTTATTCATGCAAGGACCAATTTGAAATGAACCCCGGGGGACATTCTCCACTTGAGCAGACTGGCCATGCCAGTTGCTCCCTCCTGGTGGCTCAGTTCCCTGTCTCTGAGGCAAGCCATTGGAAGGAAAGAAGGGCCCCCAGGGCCCTCACAGTCTTTAGGGGGCAGGGAGATCTCTGGGTGGTTTCTGTGGTGTTTACAACAGTGGGTGATAGTTCATTTCACCTAATGAAAGCAGTCCTGTATCAAGCCCCTGAATCACAGCACTCCTAATTACAGGCCTGACAGTAAGAAGCTGCTACCCTGAGCTGCCAGGCCTGCCAGAGCCCCCAGAGCCCCAGAAGCTGCCTGCAGGAGCTTGTCTGAGCATGCTTTCCTCAGGCCCTGGGTAGGCCTGAATCCCATGCGACAGGGAGACAGAAGAGGGCAGACACAGTTAGATCATGAATGGCTCTGCTCACAGTTAGGGCTGCAGTCCTGAGCACTCATGAGGCCAGTGAGTCTTGCTGAATGTCAGCCCCTCCTTCCCTGCCCCCTGCCTCCCAGACCTTAACCAACAGGGCTGGGACACGAACAAAAGGAGAGGGCCCACAGCTGGGAATTTAGTGTCTCTAAGCACATAGCCTGATTGGAGATACCATCTCCATGGGGGTTGGGCAGAGCATCAGCAAGGGGGCAGTTAGATGTGCTGGGCTCAGATAGTAGAGTGCCTGCCTAGCATGAAGAGCCCCTGAGTTCTTTCTCAAACTCTACAGGAACCGAATGCAATGCCACACGCTTGGTGCTTGGGAGGTAGAGCAGGAGGCTCAGAATTGAAAGTTACCCTTGGCTGCATACTGAGTTTAAGGGTAGGTTGGGTTTCCTGAGATCCTGTCTGGAAAGAAAGCGGGGTGGGGGAAGACAAACAAGTGTGTTATCCTGAAAACTCAAATAGGCTTCTATTGTTAGTCCATGAGCTGTGTGAATTAGGGCCGTTCTTCAGAGCGCCAGGTGTGGTAACATCGGCCTTAGTGGCCGTGTGGGAACGTCACTGCCAACGAGGCCCAAACTCTGGCCACTGCTTCTTTTCCACATTGCTATGACATAAACAATGTGCAGCGTATATAATGCATATTGATTTTCCAATCATGAGATTTCTTTGCCTTCTTCAGAATTTGCATTGGATTTTCTAAAGCAATCACTTTGATAAATGAAATGAAAGCTAAGGTTTTAAGCTACAATCAAGTCGTAGCAGTTCTCTCTTCTGTGGTGGTGTATCCTATCCCAGGCATTGTCCTGGCTGCTTTCTGTGCATTCATTCATTTAACCTTTACAATATATTTATGGAATATATAATATCCTTGTTCCTGGTTTCCCCATGGGGAAATCGAGGCACGGAGATTCCAAGTAATTGGCATATAATTGCATGGCCAGGATCTAGTTACACTGGCCCTAGAGGTTCTATCCAGAGCCTCTATGCTTACGTTGCCCTCACTGAGAGCTGAGGTGAGAAACTCAGTGCTTGGACTCTTCCTTCAGGAGTCCACCCATCTTACCATGATCACAGCCATTCAGCAAGTACTTCCGGAGTGTTGGTCATAGGCTAGGCACATCTGTAAACACGACCAAGATTGTAGATGACACACAGGGATCCCTTGCCTCCTGGAACACTCATTCTTCATGATCATCAGGTGGCTTGATAACTAGCAAGGAGATTTTTGATCACGGTTCTCACATGAAGAATAAGAAATGGGGTAATTAGACCAAAGGGCTGGGAGTGGCCTGTTCAGTGGGCATCCAGAGACGGCTGTAGAGTGGTAAATTGCTTGCCATGCAAGCCTGAGGACCTGAGTGTGACCCCATAAGACCCACATAAAGTCAGGCATGCTAGGATGCATTTGTCACCCCAGCACTCCTATGGTATCATGGCAGGCAGAGACAGCCCAGCATCCATAGCATCGAATAACAAAGAGACCTTTCTGGTTAACTTCCTGCTGCTGTGATAAACACCATGACAGAGAAGCAATCCGAGGAGGGAAGGGTTTATGTCCACTTACAACTCCCAGGTTACAATCCAGCATTGGGGGGAAATCAGAGCAGCAACTCAAAGCAGGAGCCTAGAGGGAGGAACTGAAGCAGAGGCCAAGAAGGAAAGCTACTCACTGGCTCACTTCCTGGCTTTTGTCCAGCTAACTTTCATGTTACAGCCCAGAACCACCTGCCAAGGGATGATACCACTACAGTGAACTGGGCCCTCTTATAGCATCAATCAAGAGTCAAGACTGCCATAGGCCACTCTGATGGAGGCAATAAAAAGTTCCCTTTACTCAGGTCTGTCTAGGCTTATGTCAGCTTGGTAAAATCTAACCAGAACAGAGACCCTGTCTCACAATTTGGAAGACTGGTCCCCAAGGTTGTCGTCTGCCCTCCACACACTTGCCATGACACTCATATGCCCACACTCACACACGTAAATGTACATACACACATGTACCTCACATTAGAGATAATGTGAGTGTGTGTTCGGAGTACGCAGGCGTGTAGTCTGAGGCAGAGTACAAAGCAATGGCAGAGCTTTGGTTCAGGCATATGTCTATCTGACCACAGAGGGCAGGGGCTTAGTGAACAGAACTCTGTAGGAAGACATCAAAAGTTAACACTGTCTTCTCAGCCTCCTGACCCGGCTCAGACCCCTGTGCCCTATGGCTTCACCCTCAAATGATGAGCTAGTCCCTTCTCCCCACAGCTCACAATCTTTCTTCCAATCTGTCCTCTCAGGCCAGTAACAGAGCCCTGTGCCCAGCCAAGTAAATATTTCATGGAGATTTTAATTTAACTCTCAGGGAATCCATCCAACCCAGAGAATAGACTGTCACCTCAAGCAATAGCACCAGGGATGACTTAGACCTAGAGATGACATTGCCACCCCCTCCCCACGAATGCTAATGTGCCTCTGGCTATCACTGTGACATGTGAAGCCCAATAAACAGGCTTGCAAGAGTGGCCAGGGCTTTCTCTGAGCAGAGGCTCAGGAGGACAGGCTTGGGGTGGTGGGAAAATACCTGTACAGGCGCCAAACTGGACACTGTGTGTGCACACCTATACAAGTGACCAAAACTGGACCCAATTATATTCCCTTATCCTTCACCTCATGTATTGATTCTGAAAGAAAGGAAGCACCTTGTCTATCTAGTAGGCAAAGACACCAAGCATTTTACAGGTGCCATGTGACTCTGACCACCAATGGTAGATGGAGTGGGCAGCCAGTCTGATCATTCACACAGGAGGACAGCACATGTGTGTCACTATGGAGTTTAAGTGATGACATCCCCAGGCACATAAGAGGCAGTAGTGGGCATGAGTCCCTGACTCCATCAGAGTCCTTGCCTCCCTGCTCTGAGACTCTGGTTCCCTGGGCATCTGCATAGATGCGGGTGGAAGGAGAAAGGCGTGTAGCAGGTAAATCAATCGGAAGACAGAAGTGTGTGATTCTCATCTGGATGGGGATGAGACGCTCTATCAATGTATCTGCCTGAGCTGCAGAGGACTTGGAGTGAAGAGACTTGGGGAGCTCAGCTTATCCCCAAAGCAGGCCCTGTGGCTGGCCTCCAGATCAGCCCAGGCCTGCCTACTCTGTCCCTTCCAGGAGTGTAATTAGCACCCTGCTGACAATTGCTTGAGCCAATGTGGTGCTTGGGCTCCCTGCTAATGCTGTCCTGGGTGTTAAGGGGCTCCTGATTAGGGGCGGGTTAGGAAAGCATGTGTGCCCTCTAGTGGGGAAACTGGGCCTTGAAGTCCCCTGGCCTGATGAACAGAGACATGTATCAATCAGGACAGAGTCCAGCATGGGGCTTCCTGAAAAAATATAAGTCCCTCATATATCAGCCATTTGCTGGAAATCAACCTGGTCAGCAAGAAAGGGCTTGAGCATAGACTGTGTTTAGGGGCTCTCCACCTGCCCCTGAACTGTCCTCGCTGTCCTTAGGACCTGATGTATACCTACTTGCAGATACAAAGATGAATCTTTCTAGAAAAGTATTGTTAACGAGCATTTGTTAAGCCCATAGCATATGCTAGCATATGCTAGGCATTGTGTTTCGTGCACAGGGTGTACAATCTCTTAGCTTCTTAAGGCCCCCAGATTGGCCATTGTTATCTCATGTTAAAGTGAGAAGTAGGCATGGGGAAGCCATGAGGACTTCTATGGTTGCAGTGATGAACGTGAGCCCAGTTCAGTGTGGTGCCAGTGACACAGGCTTATGGTCACCGCAGGAGGAAGAGAGGGCTACCCTCAAAGTCCCTTACCTTCCAGATGTCACAAAGAATGCCAGCCCCTCTTCAGAGCCTCAACCCGGCCTTGATTGGAACTCTTTGTTCTCTTCAGAGGTAATCTACCCTAGAGTGAGGACTTCTGGGATGCTCAGCACCATCTTATTCTGGGCAGTGCTTTCAGAGTCTTCCAGAGTTAAGTGAGGCAATTAGAGAGTTGAGTAAAGAACTGCCAAGAAAGGAAGGCAGTCGCATGAGAAGCAGGTGCAGGCTGGGCTCAAAGAGGCATGGGGAGCTGAGGTGCAGGGGGCAAATAGCTTCCTCAGGGCAAAAGCTGAGGCTCATGTAAAGTGGTTAGAGGGAAGAAAGTTCTAGAAGCTGATTATAGGCAGCATAGTGGAGTTGAGAGAATTCGTAAGGTGCTGGGGGCAGGGCACACAATCTACTCTCCCCGAGAGGTCACAGAGGATCTGGGGAATGCCTGTTTGCCAACTGGCTTCTGTTTCTCCCAGAGGTTTCCAGAGAATGGGGTGATGTGAGGCCTGGGAGGGTCCCCAAACATACAGAAAAGCACAAAGTCTTTTGGGAAAGACCTGAGGGGCTGAGTAGCCAGGGGCCTACTAGCATGCCTGGCACTCACCACGGACTCTAGAAGGAAATGCCATGTGTTTCCAGAAGGCCCTTTGAGACGATGCTGGTCATCAAGTTCAGCGGCAGCTACATCACCACTACCACCCCAACAGCAGAAGTGGACCAGGCCCTTGCTTGTAACTTACCAGCTCACCTGCCTGCTACTGCAGAAGCTGGGCTTCATTACCCTCATTGACAGATGAGCATGCTGAGGCCAAGAGAAGTGAAAAGACTTGTCCAAGGTCACACGGCAAGAGAGTTGACTGAGTCCAGACAGGTCTGCCCCCCACGGAAGTCTGTCAGCCCACACACATTGATAAGATACCGCAGTCTCTACAGTTTGTCCAGGGCTCCTCCATGCAACTAGCTCTCTTGACTCACGTTGTCTCCTTAGGCAGACATTGAACCATTTTATAGTCAGCAAATTTGTTGAGAGAACATGGGTTAGTCACCAGTAAGAGTTAGGGGCAGTCTGCTGACTGTTCCTTCATCCAGGGGAAACCATAGGTGGAGGAGGCAAACCAGAATACTAGGAGACCCTGCTGGGTACAACAGATTTTTTTTCCCGAAGTAGGGAGGGCAGTGGCTATCTTAAAATGGCAGCCAAGGTAACTGTGCAAACTTTGTCCACTTGGGGAGGCCAGGCTGTATGGCTACCAATGAATGTCCTCAGCATTCTCAGGGAACCTCAGGGGAGACTATGGGCTCAGGCAATCTGAGCAAACCCGATCTCTACTGTGAGCTTGCTTTTCCTTCCAGCCCAGGTCCAGATCTCCAGAGAAGTATGGGCCAGTCTGCGGGCTTTGGGCTTTGATAGCAATGTGGCCACTGCATGATCCCCATTAACTTCCAATGAGGCAAAGGGGGGTATGTTTTGGACGTCACCTCCAGGCCAGCTCCTGCCTGGCCCAGCCTTGTAAATTCTACCAACATCCAGGACATAAAAGGTGGGGGGCATCCCTCAGAGGCAACATACAAAGGCCTTCAAAGAACTCTTTCAATCATAACTAAGCAAAGGAATGGGGCCTGGCGCTCAGGGGACTATGTTTAAACATCCTTGTGTGTGTGTTACCTTCACCACACAGCAGACGTGTGTTCTCTTTTCTTGTCTCTGATCTCAGCCCAACTCTTGGCCTGGTCTGCTTTCCCAGCCCTAGGATGTCAAGTTCAGGCCTGAGCCCCACAATTTCCTCCCTGACCTTCCTAGATGCAAGGTCCCTGCAGTTGCTGCCCAGCCTGGGGCCCAGGTTCCGCCTTCAGCTTCCTGTCCTCATCCATTCCTCACCATTCTGACCTTTCATCATCTTTTAGGGCAGAATGGGGACTATTTGAAAGAAGTCACATGATCTCGAGTAGGGCAGAAACACCTGGGACTGATAGCTGGAAAACCAGGGAGCTCCCTGACTGAGCCCTTTCCCTTCACAGTTAAGGAGCCCATTCCTTTCAAACAAAAACAAGGAGGTTGGGGCCCAGCTGTGACAAGATCCAGATCGTCAGATTTCCCATCCACTGCTCTCTCCCATGGAGAGCATAGCCTTCTGCCCCACCATAAGGCCTCAGACAGGCTGCCATGTGCCTGTGTTCCTCTCAGTCTCCCGCCCTAGCCATTGTAGCCTTGGTTCCGTCCCAACCCCCTTGCTTGTTAGTGTGTCTTCATGGCACATTATCTCCTCATCTGAAGGCTGCTTTATAGCATAATGTCTTTTTAACTAAGGTAAAAGAAAATGAACACACATCTTTTGGAATAATCTGATCCCATGTGATCGCGGCTGGCACCCCGGGGTGCGCTGAAGCCAAGGTAGATAATTACTCTTCTATACTGAGTCAATTAAATATAAAAAACAGCCGCCACCAAACCTCTTGCTGGTTTCTGTAGCTTGTGACTGCCTCTTCGGTTTCCCTGCCCCCAACCTCTTCCAGCCTGGGGAGAAAGGAAAGAGAGGGCGAGAACACAGAATCAGCTTTGCCAGCCAGAGGCAGTTTCTATGTGTGGTCCAATTTGGAGACGTTTGTAACACTACGGAAACGGCCTGGATGTGCTGGGGCATGCTGTCTCCACCTCCACAGGTGGAGGGAGGAGGGATGTAGCCCATTTCCAGTTCTCTGCCCATATGGACATATGGATTGTTCTGGCATTTATGATGTCTTTGTTGGCCAACATGAATAAACTTGCAGAATGATTTCCAAATTAGTGTCCAAAGTATGCCCCCTTTAGAGAAAAGCTGAGTGTGGGCAAAGGAAATCTGGGGTGGTCGTGATTTCCATCAGGCAGTTGATTTGGAGTTCTGAAAAAAGAAATCACCAGAGAAAGGAACAGAGGCTGAGTTTACTCCTTGCTCATTTTGCCATCTTAGTCTTTTTAATAGGTTTAATTAGCGGTGTGTGTGTGTGTGTGTGCATGTATGCGAGTGCCCACACACGTGTGTAGTGGTGTATTCATGAGTATGCAGCTGCATGTGATAGTGTGTGCACATGTGAAGGTCCAAAAGAGGACACTGTCATCTTCTTGTATTATTCTCCCCTTATTGCCTTGAGGAAGGCCCTCACTCTCTGAACGGGAAGCTTGCTGTTTGGGTGCAGTGAGCTCCTGGAATCCATATGTCTCCACCCCTATCAATGTTAGGGTCATAAGAATGCCTGGCTTCCTATGTGGGTCCTATGGATTTAAACCGATGTCCTCATGCTTGCACAGAACAGCAAACCCTCTAACTGCTGAGCCACTTGCCCAGCTCCAGTCAATCTTCCTGTGTGTGCATGTGCACGCACGCATGCATGTGTGTGTGTGTGTGTGTGTGTGTGTGTGTGTGTGTGTGTAGAAGTCAACTTTAAGTATTATTTCTTGTGAACTATTCACCTTGGTATTCTGGGGCGGGGTCTCTAGTCTAGGACAGTGATCTGTAAGTTTTCCCCTTAAATAAATAACCGTTTTAGTAATCATAATTCCAAACTGGTGTGGGATTGTTTTGTGACTTACATCTACAAGTTTGGAACTTACCAGTTAGGCTAAGCCGTCCAGGTAGTGAGCCCCAGACACATGCCAGGGCTTGGCTACAGGTGCACTGAGATCACAATGTGCACCACCAGCACCAGATTTTTACACATGGGTACAGGGTACATTCAGATCCCCACACTTGCACAGAAGCACTTCGTTGGCTGAGCCGTCTCCCCAGTCCCTTGTCGTCATGCTTACTTCAGTTCCTTAACTCCGATTGTTTGAACTCTTGCCCCTCCCCTGCCTGGCTCTCAGGCAGGTCTGTGCTCCTGTTCTACAGTACATCATGCCCTCAGGCATAGCCTTGCAACTGCAGGCCTTTCAGGCTGCCTTCCTGGCTTTGCTTTCAGCTCACAAGCTGAATCCAAGCCCGTGCCACTCACTGTCACTGAGGGGCTGAGGGGCTGAAAGGCCCAAGAAAAAGCCTCTAAAGAGTCCCCCAAATGAATCTGCTAATCAAACCCCACTCTGTCACCCAAGGGCTGATTCACTGGGTAGCAGTCATCAACACTCACAGAAACATGGAATGAGTCACTCACATCTCCCCTTCTTCATTAAAATCCCCTCTCATCTGCACTCCAGTTTCTCTGAAGGGTGGCTCTACTTGATTAGGGTCTAAGTTTGCTAACCTGGGCTGGGGCATGAATTGAGAATGGAAGGCTGGCACGAAACTGTTGAAAGTGAAACCTGATGATAGATTTACCCTTCCCAAACATGAGTCCCATCAGCATCTGTGTGAGGTACGATCCTCATTGCTGTAACCAAGCCCCCCCCCCACCCCCAGCAGCAACCTGCAGGAGCAGAGGTTCATTTCGGTTCACGGTTCGGAGGAAACAATCCATCATGGAGAGGAAAGCATGGTAGAAGGCGCCTCTGTCCATGGCTGCACGATTGTTGCAGCGTGACTTTCCCTTGCATCTCTGTGATTCAGAAGGTGAGAGAGAGACTGTCCCCAGGCTGCCAAAATATAACCTCAAAACTCCACCATTCTGGCCTTATCTTCGATCTAGTCCCCAAAGGTTCCAAAATGTTCTTTAACCTCCCTAAACCACCAGAGACTATATGTTCAAACACGGGAGCCTGTGTTCTCACATTCAAAGCATAACAGCATCCTACTTTCTTGCAATAGCATGGCAGTCATCAAGTGTGTGTGCACACACATGCATACTCTGTGTGTCCACACCCACTCAGGACTTGTGGACACTCACTTTTCATCCTGTTTTTGAGGAAATATATGAAATATAAATATATTGCCTGGGTGTTGAACATAGCTCTTAACTATTCACTCTTAAATATTAAAATATAGATTATTATCACTTGCTATAAATACAGAATCTTATGTAAGACCACAAAGAATCTGACCCTGGGGTCTAGAAAGAGACTCAGGAGTTCATATTTTAATTAGTCCACTGAATGCTGCAGGTACTATAGGTAGATATAAGTGACCCTATATGCTATGTTTTGAGCATTATGTTAGAGAATTGCTGTGAAGAACAGAACACTCTCTTTCCTGTATGTCCTTGCTTTGTGGATGAGGCTGTGGAATTCTAGGCAAGTGCAGTGGCTAAGCTTGATCAGTTCTTTCGTTAAGCAGAGTGTGGGCTAGAACTGAGTCCTGTCTCTGGGCTTTTCCCCAGCCCCAGGTACTGGGTTGTAGACAATAGGAAAGGGCTTCTTTTCAACAGGATGGATTTCAATTAGATCCAAGGAAGAATTTCTGACAGAGAGGAACACTGAGAAAGCTTGCCAAGAAGGTCTTCTCTCCTGGAATGTTTGGAAATTGTTTTTGAGCGGCCTGATTGTGGTTCCTCTTGTTTGTAAATTACCTTTGTAGTCTGAGGGGTCTAACAGTAGTTAGACATGAGTCATGGCTTGAATCTGGGTCCTTCTGAGAGTGATGGTTTAGGTCTGGACTGAGCCAAGAAGCCTGACCAGAATAACATCTCCTCAGCAGGCACAGCCTGTGGTCACTGGTCCCCTGTATCCTACCTCCTCTGATAGTCTGTCTCTGTGTCCTTTCAGAAAGCTGATCTGGCTGTGGCAGGCCTCACCATCACAGCTGAACGTGAGAAAGTGATTGATTTCTCGAAGCCATTCATGACGCTGGGAATTAGTATTCTTTACAGAGTTCATATGGTAAGAGACTTATTTTATAAGCATTTATGCCATTAAAGTTATTTGCATGCAAACACCGAGTTATATGGTAGTAATGAATGACTCACAGAAATATTTGGATTTTGAGACTTAAATGCAAATGTACTGGGCTATTTTTTCCTCCATCAGCTGCAGGATCTTACAAACAGGAGAAATGGGAAATTCGCACTTGGGAGCTTTCCAGCAAAGATGGCTTCTGTCTCTAAATAGGGATGGCTGAGAGGGCCATTTGAGACACAGGATGTCAGTGACTGGCCTCAGTCATGCTCTCCCAGGACGCAGGGACCAAACCTTAGATAAAGCACACCAGCATGCTCAGGGCTCCTCTGCCTCCAGGGTTTACTTTGTTCCCTCTGGGCATTGTAAGAGTGTGGGACTGCAGGCTGTGTCCTCTCTTGCTTTTTGGTGCTGTTTCTCGGTTCTTGTTTTTCAGAGATCTATTCCTGCCAATACTGGCCACCTACATTCCTTGTTTGTTTGCTTTTATTTTTTAAAGGATATTTTTTTTTCTGGCTATGATAGCATCAAAATGAATACATAGGAACACACCAGTAGTCAGCCGAAGATGGACATGCCATCTGAATGTCTTGCCTGGTGGAAAGAGCAGGAGTCACTCTGGTTGTGTGTCATCAATCAAACGGATCATCACTCTGTGGCCAGCCAATAATGGAAACTTCCTTGCTTCCATTATTAGCCCGGAAGATTCTTCCTCTCCTCCTTCATCGAAACTACCTCCAGGTGTACAGCTGTCATAGCCTTCCCCTGTATTCTAGTCCCTTTCAGTGGCCATAATTTAACACGAGGCATGATGACAATGGCTTTCATTTATTGAGTACCTCTGTGTCCCAGACACTACCAGATGACTGTGAGGTGGATCCTAGTTTGGGAGTGAATTAGGTCCCTATAAAATACACGCTGAAGTCCTAAGCCCCAGGATCTGAACATGCAACCTTTATTGGAAACAGTCCTTTCCAATGCTATGGAGAGCTAAGATAAAGTCTAGCAGTAGAGACAACCAGAGGCCTCCCACACGCTCTCCGAGTTTGGCTCTCTTCAGAGGTGACCCCGTGTGTTTTTGCAACTCTAGCCTGGTTTACAGAGACACTGTCTTTAAAAGAAAAAACAACAGTTTGCCAGTGGGCATATCCACCCTATATGTAAATCTGAATGCCTCTGGGAATCAAGGAGGGCCTGCATTTGGAGCTGTGGCCGGGTTCCTACAGGACAGAAATCACTGTGTTGCGGAGCCCATCCAGAAGGCTTGACTTATCAGAGTTACACTGTTTTCTGCTGGGCTACATGGTTGGGAAAGATGGCTAGAGCATCTAGAAGAAGACATTAGAGTCAAAATGTTAAGCTCTACTGACAGACACAGGGCAGCGAGGAGTTTGCTACAGTTGGTGACACTGTGCCTTGTGGAGTAAGGAGGCTGTGACCCTCTGACCCCATGTCCTTCCTTTTCCTGTTGTGATGAAAGTTTTCATTTATTGAGAGTCTCTATATTCCAGATACTTGTGGTTTAGCTGTGTGGTGTGCTCTGGTTTGCCATTGAATTGTGTCCTCTTCAAAGTACATGTTGAAGTCCTAATTCCAGAGACCCATGTACGTGACCTCATTGGGAAATAGAGTTCTTGCTGGGGTTATAAAGAGGTAAGAGAAAGTTATGCTAGATTCAAATAGGTCCTTGTCCAATAACTAGCCAGCATCCTTGCAAAAAGAGGAGGGTTTGACTGGATGAAGTGGTGCATGTTTTAATTCCAGCAGTGGGAGAGGCAGAGACCTCTGTGAGTTCAAGCCTGGTCTTCTCTACCTCGCAAACTCCAGGCCAGTCAAACTTACATAGTGAGATCTTGTCTCAAAAACAATTTATTTAAAGGGAGCAGGTGATTTGGACACAGATGCACAGGGGAGAAAACCATGTGGAATCAAGCACAGAAGCTGCAGGCATCTCCATGCCAACAGGCATCAGTGATCTCCAGCAACCACCCCAGTTAGGAGAAACGCGAACCCTCTCCTGGGGGTCTCTGAGAAAGCTAGACTCTGCTGTTGCATCAATGGGCCTTCCATCCTCAAAATAACTGGGGATCGACACATTTCTGTTATTTTAAATATCCTGGTTGTGGACTCTGTCTCGGCCATCCTAGAAAACTAACATGGTTGTGCTGTGCTAATTTTAGGAGTGAGGACATGAGTGTGATCAGTTTTAAAAGTAGGTCAAGGGCACATGCTAATAGCTCATACATGCTAATCACATGTTACAAAGCCAAAGAGCAAGATCTGATTTCAGCCTTTGTATAACCAGCCTGTGTGGGCTTTGGTAACTTGTCCTGTAGACTGCACTCTCTCTTTCTCATTGGGTCCTCTGGATTGTTCTCTAAGGGAAAGCAGGTGGGTACTAACATCTCATCATACAGAGCAGGAGACCAAACTTGTACACGAAGCTATCTCAGGGAAAAGCATTCCAGGGTGGGGTTCTTGACTTCCAGCAAGTCTCATGTCTCCAGCTTCCTCTCTCCTTTCTCTCTAGAGCCCCAAAAGGGCTTCCCAAAGGAACAGAGACATACAGATTTTCTCCGTACTACATGCTCTGGCAAGCTATAGAAACATAGTCAGACTGTGGTCCTGGTTTCCCAATCAATGCTAAGGAAACTAGAACCCTGGTGGTGAACTGCTGACCTATCTGCAGCCCTATGACTAGAAGCACCCAAGCCCAGGTGTTTGCACCCTCTGGTACCCATGGTTGAGCTGCCCAGCGTGGAGAACTGCAGTATTGAGCAGTAACTGTCCAGCACTGCACCCTAGTCATCAGCCCTGTGGGCTTCCTAAATGAGACTGTCAACCAAATATTTATTATTCCTACCTCAGAAACCTATGGCTGTGTTTGTCCCATGAATTACCTCCTGGGACATTCAGTTTTGTGTGCCAACTTGCAAGGCTACAACTTCTCCATATGTGTGGTTCACCATTAGTCCAGGTGTTTCTGGAAAGGTATTTTGGAGCTGTGGTGACATGTAATTAATTGACTAGAGTTCTCTGGCACTCCGACCTTTGCCTTTGAATCCATCCAGCCTCTCCCCATGTGCCTGTGTCCAAATTCCACCTTTAATAGGGATGCTTATCATTGGGACAGGCCTCATGTGAATCCAGTACAATTTTATCTTAACTCTCCATAGCATTGACAAGGACTCTATTTTCCAAATAAGGTTGCCCAATCATACATACAAGTCATGGGAGTTAGGACTTCAACATGATTTGAGAGGGACATGGGTCAATAGCAAGAATGTAACTGAGGCTCTCTTAATTAGCTTAATGCTACATGAGCAAGGAGGGGCTTTCTAAAGAAGGAATTTGCTCCAGACCAGAGCAGAGATCTGCCTAAGATTCTAGCCTGTTGATCTTTTGGACTTACAAACTTCTACATTTACATAGTTAAATACAAAAGTCTCTCTCTCTCTTTCTCTCTCTCTCTCTGTATATATATTATATATAATATATATACATATATTATATGTAATAGATAGGCAGTTGAACGAATAGGTAGATTGATAGAGCAATCCATAGATAGATAAATGATAGATAATAGGTAGATAAATAGATACATTCATATATATATGTAGGTAGATAGATAAGAAGGAGCCGAGAGTTCTATATCTGGACCAGCAGGCAGCAGAAAGAGAGTGAGACACTGGACCTGGCTTGAGCATTTGAAACCCCAAAGCCCACCCCTAGTGACACATTTTCCGCAACAAGACCACACCTACTCCAACAAGGTCACACCTACTCCAACAAGGTCACACCTACTCCAACAAGACCACACCCATTCCAACAAGGCCACAACTCCTAATCCCTGTCAAGTAGTACCACTCCCTAATGGCCAAGCATTCAAATATATGAGCCTATGGGGGGGCCATTCATATTCAAACCACCACAAAGATATATAGAAAATTTATAGATGATAGGTAGACAGACAGATAGATAGATGATTGATAGATGATAGTATATGATACAATATGCCTATAGAAATATATAAATATGGATATACCTGTACCTTCCATCATTACTGTTTCCCTGGAGAAGCCTGACTGACCAATACAGTCTCCCCTACTAGGCCAGAATCTCTCCTCTCTCCAGCCCCACGGGGAGGGACCAGTGTGCCACCCAGCTGCTCAGAACTAATTTATATTGGGGCTGAACTCAGTGAAAAATGAGTTCTGGCATGAACAACTTACACTGAGCAGACCTGACAGTTTATGCATTTGTTCAACAAATATTTACCAAGTGCATTCTGTGTGTGAGGCACTATGCTTAGAAAGTACCAGAAACTCGATGGGTGAGAGAACATTCCTGAATTGGCTGAAGCAGAGGAGACCTGGTAAGCATGTGTATGCAGTGAGCACAGCTGTATGAGGGCTGCACAGGCCTAGTCTGCCCCCAGAGCCTCATATAAACCTGCACAGGGAAGCCTTGCCTTCACAAGGAAAGTACCAATGGAGGGAGATTAAAGATAAATAATTGGTGTTCACAGATTTGTGAATTTTCTCTGATGGTTATCTTTGAACAAAAATATGGCTAGTCTGTTCTCATTTATAATCTATAAGGACCTAGAATCTCTTCTTTCTCATGTTTATAAGGTCACCTGACTAATGAGTAATTGTTACCAAAAGGTGAGCATCTGGCAGCAATCAAATCTGCGTGTGTGAAAGTAGAAGTAATTAACTCAGCACAAAGGCCTAATCAAGAATTGTTTTTATTCATTTGTTTATTTTTAATACAAAAGCATTAAATTTGTATGTATCCATGGGCTATCATGTAATGCCTCATTACATGTATCCATTGTAAAGTGTAATCCCAGTTAAGCACAATTACAAAAGCCTCCAGAGAGTGGACAAAATGGCTCAGTGTCTCCAGAGAGTGGACAAAATGGCTCAGTGAGTACCGTGCTTGGAGTGTAAGCCTTAGGGCCTGAGTTCGGATCCCCCCAAACCCATGTAAAAACCAGGTGCAATGGTGTCATCTCTGGGGTTTTGAATAAGAATGCTCCCCATAAGCTTAGTCACCAGGGAGTGGGACTGTTTGAGAAAGATTAGGTGGTGTGTCCTTGTTGGAAGAGGTGTGTCATTGGGCTTCGAGGTATAAAAAGCCCATACTAGGCCCAGTGTGTCTCTCTGCCCGCTGCCTGTGGATTGGTGTGTAAGGCTCTCAGTTACTGTTCCAGCACCATGCCTAACTTCTTCCTAAGATGACGGTAATTGACTAACCCTCTGAAACTGTAAGCAAGCCTCCAATTAAATGCTACCTTTGGTAAGAGTTGCCGTGGTCAAAGAGTGTCTTCCCAGCAATAGAACAGTGGCTGGGCGGCATCTTAATCCCAGTGCCGTGGAGGTGGATACAGGTAGACTATGGATGCATTATCTAGCTGGTCTAGTTGAAACAACGAGCTCCAGGACCAATGAGAGACTCTATCCCCAAAGCAAAGTGCAGTGTGGTTAAAGCAGGCACCCAACAGCAACATCTGGCCTCCATGTATACACACACACACACACATTGCACATACATATTCACATACACATACTACACACACATACACACATTACATATACATATTCACACATACTACAACACACATTACATACACATATACACATTACATACACATATTCACACACATACTACACACATACATATTCACACACACACACTACACACATATTACACCACACGCTACAACACACTGCACACACATTACACATACACACACATTACACATACACATTCACACACACTACACACACATTATACCACATGCTACATACACACATTGCACACACATTACGCATACACACACATAGCCTACAGAATAATAAGTTGCAGATAGCATGTTTCTGAAGCTTAAAGATTATCAGAAATGATTTGTGAATTTCCAACACTTTTCCAATTGTTTTGAATATAGGTTATTAAATATCGATTATGGGATATTTTCCTTATTCCTAATAACACAGCATAATCTGTTTTTGTTCAGCTATCTCTAAGACCAGAATAAGAGGATACCCTGCTGATTGACAAACCAGCCAAGGAATCTGGCTTTGGCAAGTTTACTGTTGGCACACTGAACACCTTGAAACTCTTCATTTCTAGCACCCAAGTCACCATTGGCTCCTGAGGTTTTTGGGGGCTCTCCATCACCTTAATGAAACCCTCTGTCTATGTCTCCTCCCCACATCCTTGCATTATTCCCTAGATGATGCCACTCTCGCCCTGGACTCCCCTTATCTCCAGCCATATAGCTCACACATGGCTACCCTCCTTCACCTGGGTGGCTAATAGGTGACCCAAACAGCATCACAAACTGTCTAGGACAAAAAAAAAAAAAAAGGGCTGCCTTTCACTAGAATGGATTTCAGTTGGGTTTAAGGAAGAACTTCCTGGCAGAGAAGAACACTGAGGAAGCCTTCCCAGAGGGTCTGCTCCTCTGGGATATTTGGAGACTGTATTGGAATAGTCTGATTCAGCAAACTGGTTCCTCTTCTTCTGTCCCATTTCAGATAATAGCGTCTCCATTCAGTGACTTGAGATGACCCTCTCTGCTTGCCCCTAAACAGTTCTCAAAGTCCAGTAACCTCCATCTCTTTTGCTTCTCTCTAACCTCAGTTGCTGTCACTACCGTGGTGGCTTAGCTTCTTCTCAGTGAGTGGGAAAGTGTCTCTTATTCTTTTACTGCCCCCAGCCAAGGACCACGATCAGCATCGGCATTCTCTAAGAAGTGATGCTGAAAATTGTGCACTCAAGCCTGGTTGCCTGCAGCTGCAGCTGAAGCCAACAGTTAATAGCTGCACATCACACACACACACACACACACACACACACACACACACACACACACAC
>LOJH01005292.1:16584-34441 GCA_001685095.1 Ellobius talpinus | reverse complement strand
GAGGCTGGGGTGTACACAGATCCTAGACTAACAATTCAGCATGTGATCTTAGGGTTACAAGAGGCTGGGGTGTACACAGCTCCCAGGCTAACAATTCAGCATGTGATCGTAGGGTTACAAGAGGCTGGGGTGTACACAGCTCCCAGGCTAACAATTCAGTATGTGATCTTAGGGTTACAAGAGGCTGGGGTGTACACAGATCCTGGGCTAACAATTCAACTGTTGAGAAAATATTCCCACCAGACTGGCCTGTTGACAAGCTCATAAGGTATTTTCTTAATTAGGGACTGATGTGGGAGGGCCCAGTCCACTCTGGGTGGTACCACCCCTGGGCTGTATAAGAAAGCAGGCTGAGCAAGCCAGCAAGGAGTGTTCCTCCATGGTCTCTGCATGAGTTCCTGCCATGACTTCCCTGGATGACAGACTGTAAGCTCTAAGCTCAAATAAGCCTTTTCTTCCCCAAGTTGCTTTTGGTCATGGTCTTTATTACAGCAATAGAAACCTAACTAGGACAAGAGCCACAGACAAGTGAGACACAAAGATAAACAACCTGATCACACAACACACTAGCTCCTAAATTTTAAACCATCTAACCATTTATCTTCTGTATCTGCAGAAACTATTTAAAGTTACAAACAAAATCATATACATTTCTTCTTCAGTCCTGAAGTGGCCTCATTCATACACAGTAGGCAAGGGATCTACCACATGACTATGTCCCTAGTCCTACAGACAAGTTACGATTAAAGAGAAGAATGAACTTTGAGGAAAAAAAATAAACAGGAAAATGAGAACAAAACAGACACAAACTATTTTGATGAATCAGTCACAGGCTTGGAAAGGTGACAGCTGTAATCCCCCAAGATAGAAAAGTAGATGATGCGGACATTGCTGACACAGAGCTTCAAGTGGGACAGTGCCCTAGACACAATGCAGACAGACGGGAGGCAAAGGGCACGCAACACATGAAGGATGTATGGGGAACTCTGGCAAAGGACACAGAACACATGAAGGATGTACGGGGAACTCTGGCAAAGGACACGCAACACATGAAGGATGTACGGGGAACTCTGGCAAAGGCGCAGGATTCTGCCTTCAATGGCCACTGTCAAGTGAGAATTTCAGAGTCCTCATCACATGAACCCTAACCCTGCACATCTTGGGTGTCCTTACTGCAGTTTAAAGCTCCCCAAGGAGAGGGAAGAGAAGGCAGAAGCTGGTGTGCAGCCAGGGCTCAGATGACTTGAGCCAAGTTTTCTTCAGCTATTACAGAAGAAAAGGTGAGAGGCATGAAAGAGGAGGGACAAGGATCCACTTGTTTGTAGACACATCAGTCCTCAGCCTTCAAGCTTTCTTGAGGGCAGTACTCAATATGCCTTGTGTCCCTTTCTCAAGTGTGCTCTACACTCAAGGACCCCCTCTAAGAGTGGGGTCAAACAGGTCAGTCTAACTTCCCTGCCATCTGACTATGTTAAAAGACCTTCAGCAACATATTTCTGCTAGATAAGAATATGCCAGCCAATGAGAAGAGCCTATGAGGCTGCAAGCACCCCTCATCCAGCATCATTCCTACAAAGTTCATTTTTTTATCAGTCTATCCATTCCCAACACAACAAAAATAACACCACAGAGACATCTGCATCCAGCCCCCATCAGGTTTTCAGGTTGGCTTACAAACCTGAAAAGACTTTACAGCCATGACACTGTGGTCCAGGAGGGCACAATCTGCCCATGGTGGAGATGCAGATTCAGTGGGCTCCAGCTGCATGGAAACACAACAGGAACCTCTACCCTGCCTATCTGCTGGTGGACTCCCCCTGACACCCTGCATAGCCTGACAGCCTTCCCCTGTAGTCTGCTTGGGGGAGGCAGGCATGGAATCAGAGACACGGACACACAGACGTGATGAGGCACAAGTCGAGGCAGCATGGGAAGCGTGGATGCATACGCACGTGTGCTTGGGTGAGGATGGCATGCAGCAGTGGGCATGGAGGAGGGGCATGTCGAGGAGGGGGCGTCACAGAAGGGGTCCTCCGGTCTGATCCAGTAGGCTTGGCTGTCCCGGTTACCTTTCTTGCTGGAGCAGGTGCCTGAACAGGGGAAAACGTCCTCACAGCCCTCCTCATGAAGACGCTCCTTCTGCAGCAGCTTGTCCACCCGCTGAATGATGCACTCCAGGCTCTTGTCCACATTCAGCCACACTTTCTCCTGAAAAAAAGAAGATTGTCTGGGTCAATTTGAGCAACAGAAAAACAAGAACAAAACACAGCCTACCCCCATCTCTCCCCTAGACCCAGCCTGATGATGTCTAAATTGCCATTCAAAACAGATTTGTTTTACAAAGACAATTTGTCGTCAGTGATCATTGACTTAAAAGCTTGGTAGACATTGGCTGCCAACTCTACGGAAGACAGACAGCCTTCCAGTCTCAGCCAACAGGCCACAGGCACTAAGAGCTCCTATATGGCCTCCTTCCACTGCAGGCCACCTATAATCACCACACACTGAGGTCTCCTTCTGATGGACAGGAGTGGAAACAGCTGGTGGCCGGGGTGGGGGAGTTGGGAGGAGGAGAGGGCAGGCTGAAGTGAGCTACAGAAACCCACACAGCCCCGGCTGGAGGAACACTTTGCTGCTGATTAATAATTCAGTGCTTCACAGGATCCCTCTGAGCAGAAGCCTCAACAATGACAAGCTGTAGTATGAGTCCCCTCCTAAAGAGACAAGGAGCCAGTCCTCTGGCCACCTCTGGGACAACAAAGTGACATGTCAGGGGCAGTAGGAGCCTGAGCACCTGAGCACCTACATCTAGACACAAAGAGCCCTAATGGGCAAAGGGTGAGGAGAGGGCTGAGGAGAGAGAGGCCTGGCTCCCAGCGCAATTGCGAACAATTTACACCCTCTATGGTCTAGAAATAGTCTATGTCTCAGTATCAAGAGGCCTAGAGCCATTAGGGAAGCAGACCTGGAGCTCGCCAACAAAGGAGCTGGCCTTTTAGACACTTTGTGAGGGAAGACATAGGCAGCAGTTCTATAGTTCAGCAGCAGGGCCACAGGCAGGGGCAGCAGACTCACCCACTCCTCCTCATGCCAGTCCACCTGCAGGGAAGATCGGCTGCTCCTCCCTGCCCACCTGGCCATGAGGGTGTCCTGGTCATTCCGAAGCATCACCTGTTCCTCCTCAGTAGAGGTAGGGGAGGCCTTGGAAGCAATGTAGTCAGGCCGTGCTGCATTCAAGCCATGGATGGAGTTGGCCAGCAGCTTACAGTCACAGACAGTGACCAACTGCCGGGTCTGTGGGAACACACAAGCCAGGGTTGCTAAGTATGCTTTCTCTTGGAGAAGAAAATAGGCTAAGGCCAAGGTTTCTGCCACCCATCCTGTTCCACAGAGCCTACTAGGACAGCATTCTCTAGGGTACCTGAATACAAAGGCAGAATGTGACCTGGCAGGGGCAATCTCAGCAAGAATTCCCTGGGAGACTAGAGGACACAGGGGTCTATTTAAGATCTATTTATCACAGAAGTGGTCAAGGAAGAAGAGAAGGGGCTGAGGAATCTTATCTGACATTTTCTGGCTATGTTTGCCTTTTACCCCCAGCTCACTAGAGCAAAGGGCCCCAGCCTCCCAGGAGCTAATCCCCAGAAGTCACACATTACTTTGGTACAACTAATAAAGCATTTTTTTAATGTTCCAGGCTCTGAGCTATTGGACTCTTGGCACCGCACTTCTGGTCTTGGAGACTGCAACAGGAGCTCTGTCATTCCTAGTTTTACTGCTGACAACTACAGCTTCCTTTCTTAGTGGTCCTGGTCTGTCTTCATACTGTGAAAACTCATGTGAAGAACATAACACATTCTGAGCAGGAACAAGAGCTCCTGCCCAGCAAGTCAGGAGTGGGTGGAGAGGTGTAATCAGAATCTGTGTGCGAAGGGAAAGAGACAGAGTAATAGGAAAGAGCACCATCTATCAGAAGTTGATGGTATGCAGTATTCAGCATGCAGATTTTTAATCAGGACTGAGTTACGGTTAAATAGACTCTTTAAAATTAATTATGTGTAAGCCAATAAAATTATATTGTTCATTTCTTATGTCTGAATAATTGCTACATAGTTGCTTACTAGGAAGTCACTAAGGAAGCTAATGTGTGCCATGAGTCCCAAGAAAAGAATGTGAAGATTTACTTGCTAGAAGACACATCAACATACTGACTTCAAGTCACACCTGAGAATCACAGCCTGGGCTCTGACCATGGGCAGATCCCCAAACTTCCCAGTAACTTTGTGGGTAGTGGACATAAAAGAAACCTTCAAGGTCATCACAATGCTACTCTCTTAAGGCCAGCTCTAGGCATGCTTGAGTAGCCCTAGGTGGTCTAGTAGTTTCCAGAAATCCAAGGAATCTCTCCACCCCACATGCATTTGGGCAGCCCCTCCTACCTTGTCTGCCAAGATGGCAAGCGTCCTCTCAAGGCCAGTGGCAGACCTGTCCTTGGCCGCCCTTGAGAGTCGTTCTGCATAGTAGCTAACTTGGGTTTTCAGGGTGTTGATCTGGGCAATGATCTCCTTGGCTCGGATGATGTCCTGTGGTATGTAGATTATGGACTGGCAGCTAGATGATGTACTAAAAGGAACAACAGGTCCTAAGGGGCTCTCCAAAGTCATCCACCCCACCCACAACTAACCCTAAAATAAAGGGGTATCTTCCTGCAGAAGTTTAGTCTCTGATGGGTAAAGGTCACTCTTGAAAGATCCTTTTTATCTAAGAAGTATGAAATATACAAATAGAAGACAAAGACTTTTATGTGTACTTGTATCTGTATATGTCTGCATATTTACAAGCATGTACATGTCTATAAATACATTGGAATATCACTGTAATAATTACCCAATGCTGGGATATTATCTAGAAATTTCATCTATTAACTTATAAGCAATCTTTCAGTAGAGATCTGGGGTCTGCTTACATCATAAAGGATCAAATTACCACACTGTAATAGATGTTGGACTATATATTAAAACAAAGCAAAAAGACAACCAAAAACCACACTCTAATGTTTGCTTCTTCATTTGGCCATTCTATGAGCAAACCCACATCTTTATCTCATATATTTATTAACCACAGCAAGTTTCTCAATATTGGGACTCCTTTCTCCTGTTACAGGACGTCCTTATGTTGACAACAACATTCCATAAGAGAAAGTAGAGACCTTGCCAACAGAGGCAGGCCCAACACCTCAATACCCCTGAAACCCCAGTCCTTCCTCCTTCCTGGCTCCTCACCACCAAGCAGCATATGTATATGGAAAGAAGACGTCAAAGTGCAAGGCCAGCTGCTGCCCAGCATAATCAGGAGCCTCTGAGGGGCCAGTTCCATATGCCCTAGCTTCAAGGGTGGGGTCAGCATGTGTGGCCATCCAAGATGGCAACGATAAGCTTATTTCTCTTAGCTCAGGTCTCAATCAAACAAACGTTATTAATTTTTTGAGGCCATCTGAGGATGCCTAAGAAAATAAGGAAGAAACATAAAAGTCCCCAATGCAGAGGTCTCTTAGGAGTTAAGAACACTGAGCTCTGGACAGAATGTTGTCCCTTTCCTTCTGAAATGAAGGGCTGACCTTGAGTTCCAGGAATGAGGGACAATAGTGACCCACCCTCACCACATCCTACCCAACTTGTTGGAGGCGAGAGACGCCTGAGACCTTTCCAGAGAGACCCAGGAGCAAGTCAGAAAGAAACCACCACTGCCCTTTCTGGACTACAGGGCAAACATGCAAACACCACAAACCAAAGTGCCCCAGAAAGAAACACCACAAGCCCACACACCACAACGGACAATGATGGATCGATCTGCCAGAAGCCCATGCAGCAGACGGCGATGAGCCTGTGCAGCACGAGAGTCATTCCACAGCACCGCGAGCATGAGCTACTTTCCAATCTGCAATCTCTCCCAAATGAATAGCTGCTGCTTGGGACAATCAGGTCCTGGCAATACATTTCCAAAAAGAATTTAAAAATAGAATCTCTTCTTCCTTGTCCTCAACCTTGAACTATGTGCTGTGTGTGTAGGTCTACTGCTGTGTGTGCCCATGGGCTTGCATACTCTGATGGGTGTGCATCACCCCCGCTCACCCTGTGCTCTAAGAAGGCAAGTTATAGTAGGACTGACACACGAAAGGGCGTGGTGAAGGTATGGATGGGCAAGTTCCAAGAACTACTCTTGGGGACTTCAGGAACACGTTAAGTACATGTACTTAGCTCCCAAATCAGGAGCCACACCGAGGCAATGGGTGGGGTGCAAAGGCTCTATTGCCTTGTAGTACACAGCCCTCCAGCAGACGGGCATCTCTGTTCATCATTTTCTGGGCTCCCACCTCTTCTGGCAACAGGCCCAGGACAATGGCCTCAAGTTAAACCCCTACCGCAGGTCTGCTGACCCATACCTCCTCACAGTGGAGACAATGGGCTAAACACAGAATGCCATGTACACATAAGTGGAGTACCTAACATGCAAAGTAACTCTGGCTATGAAGAGTGAGACGGTCAATGCACAGTTGACAGTCTTCTGGAATTGCCTCCACCCCAGATTTGGGTGTCCCCTTGCTCCCAGGCGGGAAGATCCCCACCTGTCTTAGGAAAGATTGGAATCATGAGAGAAGAGTGTAAAAGCACGGTAGTAACCAAGTCCATCCTGAGATATGGAAGGTCTGGTGTCTTCAGTTAAGATGGAACCTGAAGAACTTTCTAGATCATGGTCACATAGAACACCTGGGTTAGAACTTACCAAGGGACAGTGGGGCCCGCGACTCTCCATGTTTTACTTTCACTGCTAATACCTCAGGCCCTTGGGAATTTGACTCCTCCTCCTATGAAAAAGTGTGAGCCTCCCTGAACTGCGCATGATGCCACAGATCTGTAATCCCAGCTATCGAAGGCTGAGGCAGGAGGATTACAAGTTTGAGAAAAACCTTGGCTGCAGGGTGAGTTCAAGGTCAGCTTGGGTAGACTTAGTGAGTTCTGTCTCAAAATTAAAAAAAATTAAACGGTTGGAATACAGTGAAGTGTTAATCTAATTAATCTTCATAAAATTAATCAATATCTGATATTGAGGTGAAAATCTGGAAGATCAGAGAACTGAGAGTAGCAGCCAGGAATTAAGCTTTGCCTACCATGTGTTGAACANAAAAAAAAAAAAAGAAAAAGGTTCTTAATGGCCTGGATCAACAAGGTGGGTCCCTGGGTAAAGGTATATACTGCCAAATGTACCACTGAATCATCCAGGGCCCTGAATGGGCTAGTCTGCATCCTGGGAGGAGGCAAACTGACTCTGTCTCTACTGAATGCAGGAGTAAATTGCTGTCAGCTTTGAAAGGAAGGATGCAGACTGCAGACTGGCTATTCATTATCAAAGAACATTGCAGTTGGAAGGAAGAGCTCTGCCTACAGGACATATAACTCAGAGCCACGCAGCAAATGGGATGGAGCCACTCCAGATGAAGAACAGCACAGGCTTTCTCTGCACAAGAGCAATAATCAACATACACTCTCTCTACAGACAGAAAACTCACCAACACTCCTCAAAACTGCTAAAGAAAAAAACCAAAAACGAAGCATTAGCGATTGTTAGCAAAATCCTACAGGCAAAACAAAATTTAAAGGCTGACTGATTTTCTTTTTCTCAAAATACTTAGAGGCAATTTGCTGAGGCTATGATTATGGGCATAAACAAACTTATGAGTCAAATTCTTATTCCCTGGAGCAAGTTTTGGCCTATACTCAAGCCCCCAGGGACACCCCACTAGGGCACAGGACATCCACATTTAAAGGAAAGCTCAGAGAGCACACACTGTCGGAAAGTGGATTTCTGACAGTAGTATGGTTATATAAAATCTGTATCGTCCATCTGAGAGACCACAAGAGGCACTGGGAAAGTAAGTTCTGAGGCTAAAAAGTAAAGTCATCTGGCATCAAAACTGCAACCTTTCAGGGACAAGGGAGCGCCAGGTGTCCCCTCCCGGTCTAGGATGAATGGACTTTCTCTCTCAGGGAACTGGTCTGCCTCAGCTCATATATTCACTCTTTCCACACGGCATCAGGCAATGGCAAGACACACACCCTTTGGCTGCCTGCACAGAAAGAACTGCGATGGCCACTGGAAGCTCTGCACTTCCTACTCCTTAGGGCACTGTGGACATGAATGGCCAGGGAAGTCTGGCTCCCCAGTTTGTCTGCTAGGTAGGGAGCAATCAAGACTGACTGCCTCACTAGAATGCTGAAAAGGCTTTGCTGAGCCCGGCCTTTCCATGCTTCTCCTCCCCATATCCAGGGCTGGTTGACAACACTGGAATGTCCTTTCTTGCCCTGCTCAGTCGTCACCCACACCAGTGGCACTCTGACCTGGCTTCCTGACTCAGACGGCCCATGATGGGCTACTGTTCTGACCTGTCCAGCATCCTGATCCAGCTGTGCAGTACCCTACTGGCCACAGCAGCAGAACCGGGCAGGTGTACAACCAACTCCCACTTGTGCTAGCACCCTCCTCCACCTACCTCTACCTGCCACGACATGGGAGCCGCTGGGGCTCCCTGGATCTTTGTTTCCTGTCTCCCAAACCATCCTCCTCTCAACTCAAGATCACAGTCTGCAGGGGCATTCCAGTAACACCTTGTCTTACTCCCTCCAACCTTAAGACCTCTCTGCTAACCCACATACTACCTTGTCCCTCCTGGGATAACCGGACTAGTCCTGCCTCTCTGGTCTCCTCTCTACCTAACCTTATATACATGCATGCTCCACAGTTGCCCAAACACACTCAGACCATAATAGTCTCCTGAAACTGAGATCTTTATGCTACTTCCTCCATCTCACAGTCTACCCAAGAACTTCACAAGATCATCACTCATCTCACGCAACACTCACACCCCTTTGATCCATTTATATTTTGCCAGGTGACACATTGAAAGGGATCCAAGGAATGCTTCATCTGAGAGGCCTTTCCACACCCTGCCTATCTGGCAACGTTCTGCTCAGGAAAGAACTGCACAACTCTCTAGGTCCTTTCAGCAGTGGGAATAGGTGCCACCACCATCCTTTAGGAAAGGACACAGACTGCCAGGGGCTTTACAAACCATAGAAATGATCCCTGAAAGTAGAGTCTCGTCAGAGGCTTACAAGTCTAGTGCTCCACCAACTGACCAGAGATTCTGAAGGAAGCTGAGGCAGCAGAAACTGCACACACATGAACTCACATGGAAAGAACTGGACTATTGATTAGATGCCCTCACCACTCACTCACTCAGCCACACGCATACACACAGTAGCACGGGGTCCCTACAGCAGCTCCTCCAGCCGCGCAGAAGCAGATCAGATGGCTGCATGTTTTTGCGGTTTTGTTTTGATTCTTTATTTTAACTCCACAAACATCAGACACAGCTGGGCAAGGACCACAAATACCCTCCTTTACTTACTGTTTCTTGGTCTCTTCAAACTTGTGCAGCTTTTTTCGAAGACCTCCTGACTTAAAACCTTGGCAATGTGCTGCTGGGGCTCCGATAGTGACAACATCATAGTTCTGATCTGAGTGACAGAAAGCTTTCCTCCATTACTCTGGGATCAGGCCTGTAGACAGGCCAGCTACAGCAATATGCACAGCACTCTGGGACCCAACAGCCCACATGCAAACAGCCTATGGCTCCCTGATCCGACATCCAAGGGCTTGCTGCATTCAACACGGACTATTCAGTAGGAAAGTTGGTGTCTAAAGGTAAAGCCACATGGGCTGCTAAATGCTCACTTCTACTCCTCCTGGGAAAGGCTCACTGATGGGTAACTTTCTACCATAAAAACAAAAGGAAGTTGAAGATATAAAAGGAAGAGGTTTGGATTTTGTAATTGAAATTCTTCAAAGGTCTGTGGGGGAGTGTCTGTGTATGTGTATATATGTGTGTGTGCGCACATGTACGTACGTCTGTGCCCCCCCGCAAGGTGTGGGTGTGGGGGGGGATGCACATGCACATGTTGTTTTCTCTTGCTGCCCAGCAATGGAACATATGAGAAAAAATGAGCCAGATATAGGGCAATTCATGGGCCAAGTATACAGAAAGAAAGGAGTGGAACACAATTCAACAACAGGGTAAAAAAATTAAGTACCTGAGCCTCCATCATCTTGAACTCTCATCCGTTGTATATGCAGGTTTGTGGGAACAAATTCTAACTTTTTATCTGCTTTCAAACTGCTTGCTTTAAATGAAGGACCTAAGGAATGGAACACGAGAAAACAGAGCCATCAACATGCATCATGCAAGAGCAGGAAAGCAGTAACCTAGAGCTGCTGATGCATGGAAGCAGGTGTATCTCCACAGAGGCCTAGAAAATTGTGAGTGGCCATTCAAGACAATAAGGGACTAGCTCTGAATGCTATCCGGTGAGCAGACCAGGGATAAGGACTTTAGGTTACAGTAGTGATGAGGGATCCCTCCTGTGACTCAGCCAACTCACAGACAACACACAGATGTGATCTTAGGCAGTGTGATGTCAAGACGAGGACCATGTCACAGACAACCTGCCACCTCTACAGATTGCTTTCATCCAAGAGCCTAGAAACTGGTCTTTCTGGAACAGCACAGCTTGATCTTCAGTGATGAAGAGGTTTGCTCCTCACCTTAGGTCCATCAAGATGAACAGGTTACACAGCACTGAAGCCTGCCTGCCTTCTCCAGTACATTCTAGTAAGTTCCCTGACACATGTGTGTTGCTAGAAGCCAGACAATATAATCAGTTGCCACAATCTTATTTCTAGAATCAGAATCCACAACTAAATGAGGATCACGTATCTACCAGCCAAAGGAATTACGATGAGAATGACAAAGGAAGAGGAAGAAATAAAGACTGCAGCCAGTACGAAACAAAGCCTGTGGCTCTCGAGCAGACAGCAGCTGTGTGCTCTGCCTTTTGTCACAGGAGTCTGATAGCCACACAGTGACTCTCAGACCTGCGGTGTGTCTGTCTTGTGACACTGCAAGAAATAAGACCAAGGCTCGGGTTTAACTAAGATTCTCAGACTAGCTTTTGACATTTGAGAAGCTCTATCCAGTAAACTCAGTTTGCACAGATTAACTAAGATTCTCAGACTAGCTTTTGACATTTGAGAAGCTCTATCCAGTAAACTCAGTTTGCACGGATTTCACGCTTTCTCAGGAACATTTATCCAGCATTTATTGGGTAGGTGCCTCAACCCTTCAGGTAAATGCTGCCATCTCTCTAAGCAATTCACTCGGACTTGTTCGAGCTTGGACCTGTGGCACACACCACCATCTTGTATGAGCTCTGATTTCCTCTGAGCTAAGTTTATGGACAAGTTCTTATATTCTGTATGAAAGTCGTATTAAGGGTTTAAGATTTTTCTTAAACTGACAAAGCATCATATAGAAGGAAAGAAACCAGAGATAAATAATACTTGCAAAGAAAAGAGGAAAGGAAAAGAGAAATGCTGTAATTATATAATAATCTCAAAAATAAAATAAAATTCATCTTTACAAAATAAATGTCATAAGAAAAAGAGAGTACTTTGAAAAATGGAAACAATTAAGAAATGAAAAATTCATCCCATTTGGGATAAAAAGAAAACAGATTAAAAAGAATTCTCATAGCTTGAAAATCAGGACTCATTTTAGAATAAACAGTGGCAGGGTGTTTTCCCGGCATGCAGGGAGCCCTGGGCTTAACCCCCAGCCTCCAGTTGGGAAGAAGAAAAAGCGAGTTAGAAAAAAAAGTTGAAGTGTCTGAACTTTACTTTCTCTTTCTAGTCTTAAAATAGAGAGTTGCACTCTGACAAATTACACATTCAATAAGAATGACATTGAATATTTAAACTAGAAAACTACTTTGCTTCAGACAAACAGATAACATCCTTTATGGTCCTCAGCAGTGTAAGACCCAGAAGAACCCACATGAACCAAGATAACCTGAGACACTGCCTTGCTTCAACCTATTCTACAGCAGCTGTTTTAGGAAATAATACCATAGAAAGCCTTCTTGCAATTTACCAATTTATCATTTTAATTAAGATATGAAAATCTCAGAGTTGAAATAATTCACACCTACATGAGAATCTATTTTTAAAAACCCACTCAAGATAATCAGTGAGCTTCTGCGCTATCTGGCTGGGGACGTGGGATACGCATGCACCTTGGGAGGACAGGACCACACCCACCTTTGTACTGATGGAGGTCAGTCAGATTTTCCTGGTAGGTGAGGATGATTGTCTGATACTGGGTGACAATTTGCCGCCGGAGGCTCTCCCAGCAAGGGGACAGCTCCCCCAACTCTTCCAGCTCACATACTCTGTAAACAAGACACACACATCAGGCCACAGGGCTGACTCACCTCCCCTGGAGTTGCGACAAGAGCACAGAGTGTAGGAGAAGCAGCAGTGCTGTCTGTGGGCCAGGCCAGCAGTTACACTGCCAGTCTAAAGGGCAACCAAGCAGCCAGACACAGGATGCTGGGAGAGATCACTGAGCGCAGGGGAAGCACATGGAGAAACATTACAGGAACTAGGTAAATGCTGAAGGACAACCGTGGGTGTGGGGAGAGGAGGGAGCAGTTAAGGAGTAGCTCTGCCATGCAGGCACTGGCAGAGTTCTCTGCAGAATGTTATTCTAAGAACAGAGGGACAGGGTGAGAAATCACTCTAACAACTCCTTTCCATGGCAAACACACGGCGGCGACAGTCTCACACTGCTGGGAGTGGTCCCATCCCCCTTCCTGAGAGTCCTTGCTGCCCACACTGAGTTTCTGCCAACTTAACTGGCTCTAAAGCACCTGCAAAATGAAGGGGCTCTTTCAAGCAGTAATGCACAGTGAAACAAAGCAGGCAACAATAAAAACAAATCACAACATGAGAGTGGGGAGATGGCTCTGTGGATAAAGGTGCTTGCTGCTAAGCCTGCCAGTTAGATCCCCAAGAACCACATGGTGAAAACAGAGAACTGAGTCCACAAAGCTGTCCTCTGACTTCCACATGACATCACGGCACATACGCCTCACCAGAGTGGTGAAAATTAAAACATGAAAACTGAAGATGTACAGGAAAACTGATTATAGCTATATAAATATGCATAAATAACAACTGTAAGTTAAAATTATGAAAAATATGTACATAAACAGAATAAAACAGCAGAATACTAGTTGGTAAAATTTAGATGAAAGGTATGTGGTACTCACTGATTCTTGCTATTTTTCTCATATTTCAATTTTCTTTTCAGGGTAAAAATGAAAACATCTGTAATAGGATACTGGGACTCTGATTACATGTTGTTAATCACTAACACTGATTTAGAAAAAGGTGTGGAGGTCACAGCCTTAGACAGACACGAAAAAGCCTCACTCTTACTTGAAACTGAAAAAAAACATATGCCTCAGGATGAGAGCTTTGCTACATAGCAGGAGAGTGCCCTGAAGGATCATCTTCCAAACAGGATGAACAAGTGGAAAAAGAGACAGACAAAGGGAAGATGTTAGCCAAGCCTCTGGGGCTTCAAGAACACATCCTTGTGAAATTCTTGCCCAGCAATCTGTGAGACAGAGGAACAAACTAAGACTCTGGAAGACTAGGGCTGCTAAGCCAATATGAGGTAGAGCCTGGGTCTGTGCTGTAGCGTGTCTAAGGCATAGATGTGCACATGACCCAGGGTGCTGAGTGTTCACCCATGTGACCTCACCTGGCTGCATCTTCCTCCAGCAGCAGCTTCACAAACTGCCGAGGCACATGCAGGGAGAGGATGCTCTCTGCCATCTGCTCCAGGATCCGTAGGTGGTTGCCATCAGTGGTTGGGAATCGGTACATGCGGCAGATGGCACCACCGAACACTGAGGTGAGAACACAAGAAGATAGGCTGTGGGAGAAATGGCTGCAGACTTGCTTGCATGGTTCCCCCTACTCAGGCCCTCAGGGACGTCAGGCCCTGTTTTTCCCAAGAAAGCAAACAGCAACAACAAAAAACAAAAACCACTTAAACCAAGTGCCACCAAGTGGCTATACCTGACACTTGTCCCTATGTCAGAAGACAGAAGTAACTCTAAAGTGTGAAGAGCTGGGGCGGGCACATGGTCAGTCACTAAAACCAATGTCAAATGAATGTGAAATAAAGGAGCCCCTTCCTTAAGAGATCACTGGCTCTACATGCTGCAGAAAGCGCTGTACTGAAGAACAGCAGCAGACAGGTGGCATTTGGGGCATGTCTGTGACACTCATGGTGGGTGGACAGTCACAAGAGAGGCAAGGGCATCAACAGAAGTTGCTTACCTGATTTCAGCAAGGTGTCTTTTCGCAAAGAAGCATATTTGGACCGGATTCCCAATGCCTCGGTCAAGCTCTCATCAACAGGCAGAACCATCTGATAAATGAGACGAAAATCACAAGAACACTGAGACAGAGGACTCCAGAGTGCCGGCAGAAAAGGGGCCTCGTGCATCACACAGGAGCTGGCAGCTGAATGAGCAGCATTAATCTACAACGTACATGCTGATGTCCCTCCCAACACTCAACGCATGCCTACTTCTCATCACATGACTGTCTTCTAAGTCATCTCATTGTGGGTTTCAGTGTTCGGGTACCAAGAATATCCTCAGTGCTAGGATTCTAAGCATACTTCAGTGTCTTTGTATTTATAATGCTTCCTTGATAGTGATAGGCTCTTAAACTGGAATTCTAAATTGGTAATGGTGTCCAGGTGAGAGACTGTGTGGGCCACAAGGAGACAGAGGATAGGTGGGTCCGGGAGGAGGTGGTGTGAAGGAGGTGACTGTCTGGGAAAGGCAGTGACTACCAGAATGCAATGGAAGGTACAGGTCTGCATCACCTCTTCACTCCCACCTCCCGCTCTGCCCCCATCGACTCCAGCCAAACTAGTCTGCTCTCGATCCTGTGCCACAGAAGTGCCGAGAGTGGCACAGGGAGCAGCAGCCAGTTCCAGGCCAGCAGGGCTTTGTATGTGAGACCAGGAGCCCTCCCTTTCCACATGGCACCATACCCCAGAAAGACCTGGGGGGTCCCATGGAAGGCAGTATCAAACAGCAGGTCCTGCCCTTACTGAGCACAGATGTGCACAAAGATATTCAATCCTCCTTTTCTTTCCGAGGGAGATGAGAAAGGTACCAACTCACCCTCCCATTGACAGTGTCCAAAGACCGGGTCACAGGGGGCTGCTGGTCTGACTTCTCCTCCATTTGCCAGCCAATCACAGTTATGTTACCTACTCGGTCACTCTCTGCAGACCTGCAACAAACGTCATGCCTTGATAAGCACTGGTTTTAAGGCAAGGCTCAGCCATCCTGGGGCACCAGGGTCCTGGGGGCAGTAAGACACCGTCCTGACAGGTCTTACCTCTCCTCAGCAGACATCACTGCCTCCCCCTAGACAGTCTCTGGGAGGATGGAGGGGCAAAACTTCAGACCCTTTCAAAGGAATAAAGCAAACACCAACCTCAGTGTCAGATGCAATCTGTGATGCCTGTCCTGGAGCAGATCTTTGACAACGAATGTTCCAGAGCCCAATAAATACATCTGAGGGCAACAGGGAGGAGCAGTATAAGGATACTTGGTGTCCTTCTGATCTGCGTGCCACAGCCCAGGGAAATTGGGCTCCCTCCCACCCTCACCTCACAAACCCATCACAATGCTCAGAAGTGAATCCAGACACAAGCATGCTTTAATGTAGGTTAGCTCATAAGCCAGCAGTGAACTCAATTTTGTGCTCACACCTTGCTCAGACTGTTACATAACTATAGGTGAGCGGAGTCTGTTCTGCAAACCGCACGTTACTTAACTGTTCCCTGAGATCTATCTTTGACATCATACACAGACAGCTTGATTTGTGTCATCTGATTGATAAGGGAGTCTTGAAAGAAGGCAATGCTGCTGAGAAAGATAGGATTGTTGGTTCCCTGGAACAGAAGACAGAGTTGGATTTTATATTAAGGGATTGCTTTTAAACTGTCCTCACATTTTCAGAATGAGGAAACTAACACTTTCACAGATTTGCTCAACACAAACGCTAATGACAGCACGAACAACCACAGGAACACACAGCCTGGCAAGATCACCACCACCCAACGTGACCCACAGGCCGACGGCAGAGGACTCACTCCTAAAGTTTCCCCACTCAGGAGCGGAGTTTCCGAACCCTGAAATGAGTTTGGGTTTGACGTCCACATGCATTCCTGGCAGTACAGTTTTGGTTGTGCATATATTTAGACTGTTACTCAGGGCTGCTCCTGTCGGCTGTGTGCACAGGCAGATGAAAAGGAAATGGACGGTTTCAGTAATTATTTCCAGACTCCTGTGTCTGGAATAATTAAAACTGACCTTTTAAAAGCATCCTCTTTTAGGAGCAGGTTCTAGTTTCTGGACCACAGGTGTCTATTTTCTGGCAGTTTTGCCTCAGCACTCCATCATACCCTTCTCAGTGATGCTGAGCACCTCAGCCAAGTAGTTACTGGGCCTCTCTGTACCCGAGTGATGCTTAGTCAGCAGCTTAGATCTAGTCTCTCAGTGCCTGCTGGCCAGCCCCTCCTCCCATCTTCCCTCCATGTGCCCCAGGAAAGCAGGCTGAAGATCTGGGACACAACCTTGGTACTCCTTGTCTACTGAACAGGCTTGACTGGGAGACCACAAACCCTTCCTACTTCTTTGAAATAGCAACCAATAGTTCATCAAAACTCATGAAGGATGTGGCAGACTAAGGGCCACCTAGGAGAGCAAGACAAAAAAGAACAAATGAAATGAAAATCATGGGGAATAACTCACAAACATGAAACTGAAGCTACAGGTGCCCAAGAACTAAACAGCCCTTCTGCGAGGGCCACAGGCAGCTGTAAACATGAGGAGAGGAACCAGCAACACCCACCTCAATGATCTCCGTCTGTGCGTGCTTCGTCCAGAATGCCTGCGGAGGAGTGGTGACACTCACAGCCACAAAACTATTTGGTTTTCGATCTAGTGAAGGGGTGTGCAGCTCACTGCAAGCTACAGAATCAAGATGTGGAAAAAGAATTCTTTGGACCAAGTTTAAGTATTCATTGCTCTAAACAAACCCAAAGAAAGCTTAAAACAATACTCCCAAGGACAACATGTTCACATTGCCAGCTTCTTTTCCCCTTCTCCCTCCTCATATTATAATAAGGCAGGAGTGGAGTGGAGCCTGTGCTGAGGGTGGCCTTTTAGGTCCACAGAGAGCAGAATTCAGAGCCAACAAATGAGTTCCCAGGCAACATGTGCCTGAGAACTATGACTGTTGTGGCTAAGTAGGATAACCCATGAATCCCGGCATATAGATGGATGCTATACTAAAATTAAAATTCTATGACAAAATATAGTTCTTTTTAAAAGGAAAAAGCCATACTTATAACTATATCAAATGTTAAGATTTCTTAAACGTTTCTTTTTAGAACTAACAGAACTTGGACCATTTCAGTTAATCTGTCATATTATGACCTCAAAAATACATCCTAAGCCTGAAGCAAGTCTATCACAAAATGACCCAGGGAAGGATTAGTATACTACACTGACTCCCACATGCTCCTGATATAAAAATATACTATGAAAGGGGAGAAACAGCTCACCCATTGAACTTTAATATGCCATTGATAATAATATATTTCCTTATTTGAAAGATATTAAAGGGCTAGAGAGAGATGGCTCAGCTGCTCTTCCAGAGGACCAGGCTCAATTCTCAGCATCCACATGGTAGTTCACAACTGACTGGAACTCCAGTTCCAGGGAATTCTATGACCTCTCTTATGGGGACCAGGGTGTGTGTGTGTGTGTGTGTGTGTGTGTGTGTGTGTGTGTGTGTGTGT
>LOJH01005292.1:0-13407 GCA_001685095.1 Ellobius talpinus | reverse complement strand
CTCTCTCTCTCTCTCTCACACACACACACACACACACACACACACACACTACACCACTACTACTAATTAAAAAAAGAACCTCCAGAAAAATGAGAAAGCACTTTTAACTGTATTTTCACCTAGAATTTTCTGATCATGCAAACTCAGTGGAACATAATAGCTGAAGGCGGCATGTTTCAGTTCTGCAGAGTCTCAAACAGCTTTCCAAAGAGCTTCTCTTCCCCCTATATCCATTTTCTGGACGAAGAGTGTGCTTGACCCAAAATGGGGTAACTTGAGGGGGGAAATGACATTGTTTCCAAGAAATAGTTTACATTGGGCAGAAGGTAAAGAAATCCCATGTGACTTTTGATAGTGTTTGCTTAAGTGTAAGTATGTAGAATGTGACTTTAGCCAAAACTGCAACTAAAGAGACTGAATATAGAAAAAGGATGAAGAGACACCTAAGACATTTCTATAGCCAGCAAATCAGAAGTAGGAACGAAGTCATGCAATGAGACTTGACCATGGAGGACAGCCTAAGAAGGCAAGGAGAGATTTCAGGGAGTAGATTTCATACCCACACCAACCCTCACTGCTTTTCGGAGGAGCAGAAGCAAGATGACTACATAGGCAAATACTCTAAAAAAAAACCCAAAGAAGCTGAAAATTAAAAAAAAAGAACAATAGCTTATAAAATCTTTCATTCACAGAAAACCCTGTTAGGGAGGAAGTATCCACTGGACTCTGGTATATGTCCTTCCAGTTTTTTTTTTGTTTTTTCATTTACTCAGCAGAGTGCAACCTTCAGAGTTTTAACAGACTGGTGGTAGAAATGGATTTACTTAGAAACACATTAGTCAATATTCCTAATAGGCTTTTTTCATGCACCAAAGTCACTGGCATCCTTTAATTCTAATGGATACGGGCCCTGTCTCATTATTTCAGATGCTGCAGAGCACACTGTAGGGCCGTGCTGTTTACTCTGACTAGTCTGCTGGCCAATCTGTGGTCACCTGAAATCATGGTGAAAACGAGTAGTCTAGATGTCACCAGAATGAACAGGATATGATTGGAGACCTTACATAGGCCCATTCTTAAGGTAACTATCATTATTTGACCATTTCTGGAAGAAAAAAAAACCCTGTAGGGCTTGGTTTTATTTGGCTTAAACCAGAGTTTACATAGTAGAAACTGTTTGTTTGTTTGTTTTGTTTTTCTGAGAATTCCCATCAGAAACAATCAGGCTAAAGCTGGAGCTGGGCTGTGACTCAGTGGTGGAGCATAGCTAATACACATGAAGCCCCGATTCCATCCTTACTACGACTAGGGCAGTAGCAACCAAAATCAATAGCTGTTTCCTTAAATACTGCAGCTGAAGAGGGCAACACTAACCCTTTCTTGGCAAACAAGGAGTTGATCAGAAAAGCTTAAAGCTGAAGAGGGCAACACTAACCCCTTCTTGGCAAACAAGGAGTTGATCAGAAAAGCTTGACAAATGATGAATCCTTGAAAGAAAAGCTAGGCAGTGAACGACAGGAGCAGGCCCTCTGCAAAGCTCTGACATTCGTGCAAGCCAGCACATGCAGAGGGCTATGCATAGCTCGAGGACATCTGCAAGCTCAGGACAGAACAAGGAGACTATGAGTGATTGCCTTAGACTGCCTACCCTTGGAGGAGCATAAGCAGGAAGTGAGCCCTGAAGATGTGGGCCAGTATGCACATGGACACTTAGCAAAATTCACACCAAAGGTCTCTAGTTCTTTGAGCTTTTAGAAATTTTCTACCCAGCCAGGCATGCGGTCTCTGTTTCAGACACCTAGGGCTACATAGTGACACCCTATCTCCAATATACACATCATATCCATCCAATTTAACTTGACCACTAAGTGACCTAGCAGTCACTCTAGAATCGACACGTGACAAGAGGCTACTGCTAAGCAGTCAGCAACAGCAGTAACAAAAAAGTGGCAGCAGCAGCAACAACAACAACAACAACAAAAAAGACCCTGAGGAAGGGGAGAATCTGATTTCCAAAGTTGCTACATCACATTGTTTAAAATGTCTAATCGTTAACCAAAATTTATGAAACATGAAAAACAAAACACACAAGAGAAATACTGCTCATATCTAGAAGAATTTAAAAACTAAAAAATAGTCTAACAGTACCTGTTCCTGAGGGTAACACAGATGTCTTACTTACTAAGAAACTAGGTAAAGTAGGAGAAAAATATCTTGTTAAATAGAGACTGTCAGCGAAGGAACTGAAATCATAAAATTAGTCATGTAGAAGATATTCAAAGTACGATGACAGGAATGAAAACTCATTAAGAGGAGATCAACAGTGGCAGACAAAGAAAGAGGTGGCATACTTTGGAGATGTCAACTATGATTATTTAGTCTGAAGAACAAAGAAATAAAAAGAAGAAAAACAGTTTCAGAGAGTCCTGGAAGATCACATTCACCAGCATAGGTTTAATCAGAGTTCCGGGAGGAGAGGACAAAGGGGTGAAAGAAAGAACTTTTGACAAAATGATGGCCAGGCACTTTCCAGACTTGATGGAAAACAAGGTGCCTTGAGCAATGTTTTTAAACTAGACTCACATTCTTCAGTTTTAAAGGACTCTTGTATTATTTCTAAACTTCCTCTTTTTGTTCATTTTTTCCATTTTCTTTTTTAAATGATGGGCATCCTGGACTGTGGAGCTTTCTCCTGTGTCCTGTGTTGCTTGCTGAGACAGTTTCCTGGTTATCCTCCAGGCTTTACTGGATTTGTAACTTTCACCTTTTGTTTTAGACATCAAGACGGCCCTTTGTTCTTCAGCTGCCTTTCATAAACAGCGCCCTGTTACTGAACACAGAGAGCCATTTCCTCCTTTCTTAAAGGTATAAGTTACAATTTCTTTGTTTTCTTCTACTTCTGCAATACCTGTTTTATCCAAGTTCTGGTTTTGGTTCATGCTATAGGCCTACCACATGGGCCTGGTGGTCTTTGACTTCTCTTTTATTTTCCTCTAAATCACTTTTGAGGTATAAATTTTCTTACAGCACACACCCATTTTAAATGTTCAACTCAATGAGTTTTGTACGTTCCTATATCCATGCAGCCACTCCCACCATCCCTATAGGTAAAGAGAACCTGAGTCCAAACTCTTGCAGATTCTTCCATTCTTTGACCTTGCCCTCATCATACAGGGTCACTCAGGTGATCCTTCCCCTACAGAAAGTAACCATCCACTCCCTCCAGAGACAAGCGACTCCGGTGCCACAGGTGAAACAGTGTGCCCAGCCATGCAGTCCCTGCACTGGAGCCCACTTGCCTGCTCTGTACACAAACTCAGCACCGCATAGCCTTCCAAATACTTCAGTCTTAAAGCATGAACTTTTACCCCCACAATAAGATTAGCACCCAAGTATTGACTTTCTTCCTAACAGTCTCTACTGGACACAACTCAGATCTCCATCAGCAGGCAGCTTAGTCAGTGATGTTGCATCTCCCCAGAAACATTGCAGCAGTGGTGATGGCACTCAGAGACAGACTAACAGTAACAACAACCGAGAGAGAGGCACCTACCTAAGCTGAATTCTAAAATGGGCTCGTCTGGGTCTTGAATATTTCCTGGTAGAAGAGAAATGACAGCAAAGTCACCCAAAATAAACCTTCCCCAGAATTTAGCTTCCATTTGTTTTACACAAAAATAGAAACAAGAAATACTAATTCCTCTAGCCCACTCCAAAATATTATAGTAGATGATTTATATACTTTGAAACAGTTTACTTGAGAGATTCTGAAGAAATCTCAGACCCCTTTCCATTCTGCCTACTGGAAGGCAAGCCCAGGATGCCCACAAAAGCTAGAAAAGAAATGCTGAGCAATCCACAGGACCAGTTCCCAGGGCTCTAGCTGTCCCTTCTGAGTTCTACTCCAACCAGGATGATACCACGCCAAGGCACCATCACCTGATGGCTTAGTCACCAGCTGCCCCCTGGCTCTTCCTACACTGTTACAGCATGGATCCTGACCTTCAAGTTCATAACCAGATGTCTAGTATTGGCCTGTGAAGCTCACCTGCCAGAGAGAGGCCCACCATGTCAGCTGCCACGTCAATGGTGGAAGCCCGCTGCATCGCACGGGCCCTGGCACCATGGCGAGGGCTGTGTTCTCTTGCTGTCATGATGTCATTGGTGAGGATATGCTTCTTGTTCCTGGGTCACACCTCAGCTGATTCCCCAAGGGAGAGCTGTCTCCAGGACCTGGATTCCTAAGATGGCAGAAGCCCTGAGACATGGAAGTAAACATAGTCAAGAGTCAGGAGCATGGTGATGGAGAAACTGTGTTCCTACGGCTAGCGAACAAGACCTAACCCTGGTAAGATACTGAAAGCAGTGTCTTGGGACAGGTATGGAACTGGGCTAGAATGTCTTTCACCTCTCCACTTCTCTCACGGTGGACCTACATTACAGGATCCTCTTTGACCAACATGGACCACATTATGTGACGGCCTGATTGTAACCAGATAATAAGGCTTGTATGATTCTTTCTGCTCTCCAGCACTCCTCTATTGCAAGTCCCACAGAGTCTTTACAACCGTCTATCAACTCCCAGAGCACAACTTCCGCAAGGACAAAGACTATGTGAAGATCTCTGCTGCCTAGAGGCTCTGCCTGCCTTTGAGACAGAACAGTGGGAAGAAAGACAAAACTTGAAGCTCTAGCCTGACTTTCTCTTCCTTCAGCTACCAAGTTCTGGTGTGCCTTGGTCTCAAGACTTTTTCACAGCGTCAAGTGACAATCTACCTTTAACCAAAGGGGAAGGTGCTGGGGACAGAAGAGGCTGTGATAATGCCACTGCAGCGGAGTCAGAATGAGGCCTCGCCAGCCCAGCACAGAGCTCCTACTACGCTCTCAGAAGCAGGTTAAGCAGCAAGAAAGGGAATTTCAGGTTTGTCCAATCCCATGTACTCCAATCCCTGCTGGTTCTAAAAGGAACCAGCTTTCACAAGCTAGAATAACTAACAGAGCCATTAGCCTTGTGAAGAGCACACTCTCAAAGGTATTCATATGTCCAACACACAATCTCCTGTCCACGTCTACACACCCAAAGACCTGGGCTACTGCTCCAGTCAATTCAACAAGTGACTTACCAGACATGTTTGCTTTTGGACCACGTGGCATTGCTTCATAGAAGGGCATCCAAATCCATCATCTAGAAATAGAAAAGAATAAATTGCTGAGCACACCAAATATTAAGTCCCTGAGATCATGACACCCAGAAATGTAGGAAGGCAACAGTTATTCCTATCTAACTTTTCACTCAAAAGAATGAGAAAGAAAATACACATTTCCTTCTGAGGATTCTCCATCGGGGCATGTGGGTGTGCCCTGAGGATCCAAGAGGGGAAGTGTGGTTTAGAGAAATGAAGAAAGTTGGGTCATGGTTGCCCACTCACAAATCACAGACCCCAAGAGGAGCTGCAGTGTAGCTCTGAGGCTCTGCTCTCTGGTGTGTCAGAGAGCTACAGTGAGAGTCAAATGCATATTAGTAGAAGAGGGCTCAGTGCACTCCACTGGGCTCCAACACTGCCCCCAATGCATGGTGGGCAGGTACCTTCCTGCAGAATGGAACGCTCAGGCCAGGGCCTGCCATGAGCTGTTATGGCAGGCCTCAGGGCCCAGCGCACAGCCTCCTAAGAGTTAGAAGCAGAGGACAGTAGGGCAGTGCATTCAAACCATGTTCTTTTGCAGGCTGGACTCCTAACTTTCCCAATGGGGTACCCAAAGATCTCTGGCCTATGAGCCTCAGCCAATAGGGCTATGGACTGGCTGGAGAGCCACTCTAGAAATTGTTAAAAGGGAGAAGTTACTCATTGGTCTGCTGTCATCAAATGACACACAAATCAAAACATTTGCAAGGCAAATACGGAAACTTAGAAAGCACCGAGACTATCTCGTCAACTGGTCTTAACTTGTCACAACCTAGAATCGCCTGGGGAGAGAGTCTCAGTTGAGGAATTATCTAGATCAGGTTGGCCTGTGAACAACTTTGTGGAAGACTGTCCTGAGGGCTAACTGACCCAGCCCACTGTGGGCAGTGCCATCTCCCCCACCTGCCACTGGATGGGCCCTGAGAAGTAGGAGACTGAAGAAAGCTAGCTGAGAAAGCAATCACTGGCCGTGGGTGTATCTGTTTTTCTCTGCTCTTGCCTGTTGATGTGATGTAGTCAACACATTGTTGAGCTCCTGCTTTGACTATCCACACCACACCCTATAATGCGATGACATTTGACCTGTAAACCAAATAAAGCCTTTCTTCTCTAAGCTGCTTTTGTCAATGTGTGTGTCATAGCAACAGAAATGAAACCAGGACAATTGCTAAAATCCAACAATAATGCTGGTAGAAATGAATAAAGCTCACTGGTGAGACAGCCATCAAGGGGAGAAATTCATAAAAGAGAAGTATGTATGGTATGTATGGTATGCATGGTAAGTATGGCATGCATGGTGTGTATGGTATGTATGGTATGTATGACATGTATGGCATGTATGGTATGCATGGTATGTATGGTATGCATGGTATGTATGGCATGTATGGTATGTATGGTATGTATGGTATGTATGGTATGTATGGCATGAATGGTATGTATGGTAAATATTTTGAGTAAACTAACACTAAAAGCAAAGTAACACTAAATCCACCTATTCCACCTAAATTAATTCTCCAAGGGATGCCCATCTGTTCTTCCAAAATATATACTGCCGGCAGGCCTGGGACCCTTCTATACTGTGGATAACATTTTAGAGTGATACTATAATTTCAGAATTTAATAAATTTTGTATACAAAAAAATTCTTGCTAAGCATCTCAAACATGGAAAAGACTCATTCACAAAACTGCTTACTGTAAACAATGAAGACCAGAAGTAATCTAATCACCCAGAAACAGTATGTTCTGGAACATCTTGAGATACTAAAATTATTCTAATAAATCCAGAAGTCACACATAATATAAACTGAAGCCATGAGACCTAGAACAATCAGTTAAATAGCTCAGTGATGGACAGGCAAAGCCAAGAGCTGGAAAGGATGTAGGACAATTGGAACCAGTGTCACGGTAAAGTAGGGACAATATAACTACTCTTAACAGCTGGCAGTCCCTACCCAAGCTGCACATATGACTACCTGGTGATCCATCCACAACCTGGGTCACAAAATTCAGGGTGCAACTGCTAACAGAAATGCATGTATGGATGTTTATGTATGCACATGTACAAACACACACACACATAAACACATATCCCATGGAGAACGTTTAGAACAGTGACAGTCATTAACAGTAGGATCCTAGAGACAATAGAAACGTTCTTCATCTGTAAATGTCCAGAGCAGAACAGATGAATCACAGGGAAAGCCAAGCATACAGAGCCCAGCACAGGCAATCTTCTGGCGTGAAGTGCAAACAGAGGCCATGGAGTCTGTGTTGTGAAGTCAAAAGGAGAATACCAGGCAGGGGTGGGTGTCAACTACAAAGGTTTAAGAGACTCCTGAGGATGTTCTGTTTCTTGGCTGGGATGAAGGTTCCGTGGGGGTCTATGAATGACAACCCACTGAGCAGTATGTGATTAGGTTTTGTGCCTCAATAAGAAGTATACTTAATTCTTTTAATGATGGTAACAGGGACAGCAGAGAAAATGCTGTCAGTTTTGCACCACCTGCTCTCTCTCTAGTTACAACAACTTAAAGAGAAAGGACACAGAGCCTGGGAAGGCTGTATCAAGATGGCCACCAGGTAGGAGTGGTTACGGGGAACTGTATACTGCCGCCTTCACGTTTAAAAGGCTGCATTAAATACTGGCTGTGACTTCATACATGGAATGAGCTGTTGTCTCTTGACTACTGCCTCAATGTAACCTCCTTATTCCATGTCCTGCTTTGCTGCCTTTCTCTCTGCATAACAGTGAAGGTGTCAAAGAGCCCTTCCCTTGGGACAGCAGAGATGTGCCACCTGAGGAACAGTCCTATCTAAGTCCCGGCATCTTGCTCCAGGGCGGATGAAAACCCACCCTCTCTTCCCTGTGTCTTTCTGTCCACTCCCTATGTCCACCTGTTTCTAGAAGAGTGCTTTGTGTTGCAAGAAGAGCGAAGTCCTCATAAAGGAGTATTACACACTAATTTTATACTAGTTCAGAGGTCAGAGGAACTTTTAGGTCAAAGGACTTAAGCAGCTACTTCTCATTTTATTTGGAGGCATTTAATTATAATTTACAATTTAAATCATCAAGGCCCAGAACGCAAGGCAATTTGTACAGCTGAACTTGATTTCCCTTCGTGGTCTCATTAATTTAAGATAATTCACCAAGGATTCCTAAATTCTCAGAGTTCCCAATTTGCTCCCAGTTCTATTTGAAGACTGAGTTCATTAGGAGGAGGAAAAACAACACCTAAATCAAGGAGGACTAAGAATGTGGGAGGGGCTTAAGGAGCTGGAGGAAGAAAGAAGCAACAGCTGATGAGACAGCTCCCTTTCCCCACTCCACAGAGGATGGAACCCCCTTCTGACAGGAGAACAAAGGTCAAAGAGAGGTGCTATACCACCAGTGTCCTGACCCCCAGGAGGGGAGGGGCGGTGACAACAGAAGGTGGAGAAGGGAAGCATGGGGATTCTTCCAGGGGATGAACAGAATTTGAGAGATGGGGAGGCATCTCAGAAGCTTCTAAAGAGTCTTGGGAAAGGCCTGCCTGCCCTTCTCCTTGCCAGAACTAAGGAGCCTCAAGCTGATAAGAGGCTCAGGGGCCCTAAGGTGACCTCCTGGAGGCTAAGGGCTGGAGCTGAAGCTGAAGGAAGGTGAGAGACTAGAACTGTTCTAGTCCATTTTAAGATTAGCATTTCTCTAAACATAGGCTCATTAAAAGGCTGAACAAAAAGGGACAGACTACTATAGGCAGGGTGCATCTTCTCAAAAATCTCATGCATGTGAACGCATCTGAATGCATCTGAAGCAAAAAAACAAACAAAACAAACAAACAAACAAAAAAGCCCAAATAGAAGTGGGACTCTTCTGCCCAGCCCAGCCCTACTACGACCCTGCTCTGCAAGTGGGCCCCTAGCCTTCCCTATGTCACCTTCTCCACACAAGCAGTGGGGGAGGAATTGTGAAAGCCATGAGTCAGAGTGAGTCAGCAATCCCGGAGGGAGAGCCTACTTTAGAAGGTGGAAAAAGAGGAATTCTCTCTTAAAACCCCAAATCCAAGATAACTAAAATCATACATCACTGTGGCATCACCACTCACTGGCACCAAAAATTACTATAATAAGAACCAAAGGAGACAATATCCCGAAGCCTTGATGGTGACTCTCATGTGAAATTATTTCTTCCTGTCAGTTCTCAACTTCTGAATACCACCTTTCCAGGGACAGCAGTCTGGATAAGAATGCAGCACCAGAGAGACTGTTGCAGGTCTAAGAAAGAGGCAAACAACAACTACTCCCTTTCTTATAAGGTCCCAACCAAAGTATAAACCTGACAGAGTTCACCCTTTGGGACCAATGAGTTTATTAGGCTTACTTACAGAGAATGGGCGAAGGCTGCTGGTGGGAGTATAGGTGACCTAAAGCAGCTGCACTAGAAAGTCTCAGCCTAGCACGGATGATGGCTTCCCCATAGCAACAGAGACAGAAGGAGCTACTCTCAACCTCCTCCAGTCTATAGACTCTATAACCTCCAGAAACCCCTACTCCAATCCTCCCTACTTTTCTATACAATTAGGACAGAAGTACATTCAAATGTCTAGGAGTGGCTAGAATCTCAGCTGAAAGGCCAATGACCCTCACCAACTCTTCCTTTTATGGTAACAGCCAACTGTAATGATGACAGACACTCACAGCAGGAACTACTGCTCTCATGAAAATGGCACTGTGTTGTCCAGAGGACCAATTTCTACAATACAAGATCTAAAGCCCTGACTTAGACCAGCCATGCTACAGAACACTTCGGCATGGCTAGTCTTAAAAAGCAGCAGAAGAAAGTGCTTTAGAAAATCGAGCACAGAAAGAACAAAGTACTAGCAATGTGCATCTCTTCTCATCCACAGGCACAAACTACTTCACCTAAAGACACCCGCACACACTTGTTCTCATGGAGTCTTTCAATTGTTTACCTCCTGCTTCCCATTTCCTGTTTTCTGCTAATGTCTAAATAAATAATGATGGTAATGGCTTAACACCATTCAAGTTACAGGCCTCATAAGTATAATGAATATGATAACTGATAAAATGTAGTGTCTGCACCCAGGTACAAATGTATATATCCCCAGACCCCTATACAGGAGGAGGTCAGTCACTTATGGATCACTCAAAATTTATGTATTGAAACTCAAAGGTCAATGGAATGGAACTACTAGGTGGCCCGTTAGAAGACAGGTCCCAAGGGCTCCAACCTCATAGATGAAACTGGTGCCTTACAAATAGGCTGAATGTAATTAACCTTTTACCTTCCTGTACTCTGCTGTGTAAGAGGATAAGAAGGCCCCACCAGACAGTGCTGACACTCTGATCATGGAATCCAGAACATAAGAAATAATGCTGTTTATGGATTGCTAGTTTCAGGTATATGGCTATGCTAATCTATCTGCCTGACATGCCTCAAAAAGTCTGGATATTCCTTTAAACAACAGGGCAGAGGAGTTCTTACAGAATAGGACTAGTCTCGACTGATTCACTTTGCTTTCTACACTCCAACCCCTCAAGTTTTCCCATCTCAGTCAAAGGCACTCCCTCCTTCCTCTTCCTCTTCCTCTAGGCACAGAATAGCTCTGTGTAAGCCTTCTCTTCTCTCACCCTTGTTCAATTCATCACAACTTCAACCTGCTCAGCTCCCGAAGCCCCAGGACTTGGACTTCTCATAGCACCCCAGTCTGTCCACAAGAGCACAGCGAATTCTGGGCACCCTCTAAAGGCCTCCTTTACAAGCAGTTTACCTGGGAGAGCTTCTGGCTGAGTCACTCTCTCTGGGACTACAGACCTCCATAGGAAGAAGGCCTTTGAGGACAGCTCAGAAACTGCCACCCAGCTCCTTGTGTCATCTTCAAACCATGAACCTTTAGGAGATTTTCCATGGGAAGTGGCTTGAAAATAAAGATGCCCTGAGGCAAGTGCTTTAAATCATTTCTGCTGAGCTAGGGTTGTGGCATGTGCCTGGAATCCCAGTTACTCTGGAGGCTAAAGCAGAAGGATGGAGAGTTTGGGACCAGCTGGGTCTACAGAGTGAGTCTGTGGCCAGTTTGGACAACTTGGCAAGACACTATTTCAAAATAAAAAGAAATAAGGGGCTAGGGATATAGTTTAAAGTTAAGAACACTTGATAGCATGTACAAGGCTCTGAGTTCAAACCCTTGAATGGAAATAACCAAAGGATGGGAGCAACACAGGGGCCAGGCGTGCCAGGGGCAAATGTGGTCAGAACAGAGTCCTCTAGTCGGCCCTGCTATAAGCAGCTCTTCAACCTCACTCTTCAGCCACCTTTTAAACACCTACATGTTCTTGCTTCTGTATATCATGTTATTTGTTTTCTAAAAACTGGCTGTCGCTGCAACAAAGAGTTGAGGGCCCATATGTGACAAACCTTGGGAACACAAAGATGAACAAAGAGGCTTCACCAGGAGCTATGTCACAAGAGATGTAAAAAACAAACAAAAACAACAAAACCAACCCCATGAAAGATAAGTATAATCTGAGGCTAGAATGGTGTTGGACAATGTCTTCTGCACCTTCCCCTGTATAAAGGTTTAGTCTGCTCCTTTCCAGGCAGAGCACCGCATTCTCTAGGTGCCAGCACCAGGGATTACGGAGGATGCTTCTTCGGGTCAATCAGCACAGTGTTCTTACACATTCTCCATTCATTCCCACCCACTAAGCTCCATTTATCATTTATGACGACATGCGTTTTCCAGTCCTAGGAAGATAATGAACACACTGTGTAGAACCTAATGTGCGCTGTCTGGATTTGCCTGAAGACAATGCCCACCACTGTGAGTGCTCTTCTCACTCCTAAGTGAAAAGTCTCATTTCTTTCACTATTGTTAGCTCAGCCACTTGAAACTCACACAATTAACTGATGGGTTCCCTGGCCTTTGACTGATAAAACTTTAATGTCATAGAACTTTCCAGATATGCATACAAAAACACCGTGGAAACCATCCAATATTAAATTTTACGAATTTTCACACGCCAGTTGTGACATGCAGTTTCTAGAGAGTTAAGAGCAAAGGGAAAAGGACAATGGCTTCTCTGTGATCCACGATCAACTATCTCTGAGGGGGAGTCCACCAGCCAATGAGACAGGCAGTACACACCCATCCAAGCATCTTCTCAAGCTGGAGTCCAGGAGACACTGCTAAAGGACTGTAGAGCATGAACCGACCCCTCTGTGGCCACGCAGGGTGCTCTTAACTCCAATAGCCAACCATGCACTCCCATTCTCTGCCACATCTTCCTCTTCCTCTTTTTCTTTAACAAACCTAGAAGCTAGGAAGCCTGTCTTGGTGACTGCTTCGACCTCTTCCCCACCCAGAGCTGGCCACTGAAAGCTGGACCAGGGTAGCCTCTGTCACAAGCTCTACCTCCTCTCTTCTCCTTCCCCTAGGTGAGGCATGGCCACAGCTGTTCCTGCTTCCTAAGCCAACAGTGCAAGACACGACATCTTCCTGGGAGTTGCCTGCCCCCAGCCACAACATCGTCCCTTGCCTTGTCCTGACAGTTTCCCATGCAGCCCATATCACCCACTCTGTAGAGAATCAGCAATGAAGGTGCCATGATGAAAGCAGACACCTAGGACTCTTGGTCTCTCACCACATACACTGGACCCCTTTATTTACAATTCAGTTGCTGGGGTTTCAGGTACCCACAGCCAGTAATGGTTTGAAAATAATGTTTGAAATCATATGCCATTATGTAAAGCATGATAAAAAAAAATCTTACACTGTCTCACTCATAAGAATCAACTCTTTGTCTCATCTCCTGGCCACCCCGATATATAATACTACCTTTCTGTTAGTCCATCAGTAGCTGTCTCAATGGTGAGACTCACTGCATGGTACGACAGCATTGTGTTCATGCCATTCTTACCTACTTAACATAGCAACTGTTTATTATAACAGCAATTGTTCTGCCTTGTTATTGGGTATTGTTGCTTCTTACTTTGCCTGATTTATAAAAGTTAAATTTTATCACAAACGTGTGTCGAGGAAAAACTATGGTATATAAGGTTTGGTACTGTTTATAGTTTCAAGAACCCACAGGAGTCTTATATAGTAAGACTATGCTCCTAAGGATAAAAAAAAACCCTACTAGGTAACAGCCAGAACCCACAGGAGTCTTACATAGTAAGACTGTGCTCCTAAGGATAAAAACCTACTAGTTAACAGCCAGAACCCA
>LOJH01005291.1:2492-30969 GCA_001685095.1 Ellobius talpinus | reverse complement strand
GGGGGGGGATACAATCTTGTCTTCTTTGACCTTCACGTGGAAAGGAGGGACAGATGCATAGGAAGGAGAGCAGGGTGCCCAGGTCACAACAAACCATTAGCAGGCCAGCGCTTAAGGCCCCCAGAACAACTGTTTGCCCTTGCCACATCTCCACAGAGACTTTCTCCCTAGAGTGGAAACTCCCAGAGTCAGAAGGGGAAAACAAATGCCAGGATTTTCTGCCCTGGCACACAAACCAGTACCTGGGGCTGGAGGCTGAAATCCAGGGTATGACATCCACCAGGCTCCTCTACCTAACCTTCTAGCTACTCCAGGCCATCGTGAATACCTTGATCCCCTCTGATCCCCTCAGCCATCTAGGGGGACATCCAGAGGTACCAGTATCACCCAACATTGAGTCAGTAGGCAACAGAAGGGTAGGTCCAATGTGGCAGCTGCAGGAACAGCTGGAGAGCTAGGGAAGGCCAGAGTGGAGGAAGTGGACCACTACCCCTGCTGCCCAAGTTCATGTCCTTCTTCATGATCAGACTCAGCAGTGCCCTCCCTCCACCCCATGCCTACTGTCACCCCACCTACCAGTCACCCCACCTACCAGTCACCCAACCTACAGTCACCCCACCTACAGTCACCCCCACCTACAGTCACCCCACCTCCCAGTCACCCACACCTACCAGTCACCCACACCTACCAGTCACCCACACGTACCAGTCACCCCACCTCCCAGTCACCCACACCTACCAGTCACCCCACCTCCCAGTCATCCCACCTACAGTCACCACACCTCCCAGTCACCCACACCTCCCAGTCACCCACACCTACCAGTCACACACACCTACAGTCACCCCACCTCCCAGTCACCCCACCTACCAGTCACCCCACCTACCAGTCACTCTACCTCCCAGTTACCCACACCTACCAGTCACCCCCACCTACAGTTACCCCTACCTACAGTCACCCCCACCTACCAGTCCAGAGGCCGGCATGGAGAATAGAGGGCTGAGACAGGGAATAGCAAAAGCAGCCTGGCAGCAGATGCTCAGGAAACACCAAAAGCAACAAGTGGAATTAACCCAGCAACTGCTTGGTGAATGGTGACCAAGCCACAAGATGAGCAGACACTCCATGCCTCTACATCCCCTCCAACCACCTCTGGAGGGCCACTGCCACTTTCTCATCACAGTGTGGCTTTGTCCAGGCTCTTCCCCTTCCAGGGCAGCAGGATCACAGGAATCAGCCTGTTCTTGATACTGCCTGATCTGGAGCAAAACTTGCCCCCTGACTGCCACCTGACAGAAGCCCCAATCCCCTCGCGTATCCTTTCTTGCCAAGATTGGTGCCACAGGTTGCTCCTCACCCACGTGGCGAGCTGGCTTTGAGTGAATGGCTGTACTCAGCAGAAATGTTCGTGTAAGTGGGCTCATCTCAGGCAGCCCAGAAACTTCTCACTGCACACCTGTGGTGTACCCCACAGGTGGAGAAGCCCCCTGCAGATCCCCCATCTGTAGGAAGGACAGAGCTAACTTTCTGTTGTCCCATGGCTGGCAGCTAGAGGCTCTTGAAGTCTATGCAGCTATGATTCTGAGCGTAGGGGCTGCTCCCCGACTCAGCTGTCCCACATGGCCACCCTGCTGTGTCTGCTCCCTTCTCAGAGAGGCCTCTTGGTGCCAGCCAGGCATGAAGCCTCATTTTATTCTGCCCAGAGGGAATGGGCAGTTTCACAGAAAAGAATTTGCAGGCAAATAAAGGTGACCTTTTAATGTTGAAAACGTTTTTTATTTCAACTCTTGGTGCTGGCTCGGCTCTGTCTGATGTGGGTCACAGACATTCCTGCCTGGGCCAGCAGTACACAGCAGCCTGTTCCATTTCACCTCACCCATGTCTGGGACATGAGCAGGGACATCTTGTCTGTGACACATCAACAGAGAGGAGGTGCCTGGAAGAGGCATTTTCACTGAAGAGGTAGCAATGCCCCGGAAGGCAGGAGGGGCGCAGTGTGTCCTCACTCAGTACCAGCAAAATCGCTTTCCCTTGTCTGGGACCTCCGCCCGGCTCCTAGATGCCTCACCAAAGCTCTGAGTGTGTGGAGCTGGCTGGAGGGGGCAGCAGCACCCGCCTCCCTATGGTTTCCTCTGTCCTGGGCTAAGAGCAAAGGGCTTTGCCAGATTTGCAGGCTGGGGTGACTCCGCTCCTACCCCAGCTTCTGCTCTATGCTCTGTTCCTGACTTACAAGACAGCAAGCTCGCAAGATTGTGAACCCTTTGGGACCAATGTCTCTTTTCAAGGTGAGTGCCTGGCATATAACAGATGCTCAGGAAATGCCAAAGGCATCAAGTGGAATCAATCCAGCACCTGGATTTTCCCCCTGTAAGTCAGTGCAAGTGTGTTCTGCAAGCTGCTGCTGGATTCTTCAGGCAACTTTGTGCCTGGTTTTTGTGACTGTACAGAAGCCCTTTAGAAAAATGAGTGCCAGAGACTGAGAGGCCATACTTGTCAAAACTGGGGAGGGTGACGTTATCTGCAAAGGTTCTCAGATCTGCTGAGATCTGTACATGCTCAGCATCCCCTCGGAACTATGGTAAATGAGGCCAAGAAATTGTCCCAGGGCTATAGCAAGCAACAGGCCACAGAAACTGATGCCCGAGCCCCAGAGAGAGCATTCTCATCTTGGAGTTGGAACGTCAGGAAACTTGGCAGAAGGTCACTTAGGCCAGGAGATAGGAATGAATGAGTTTCCCCAGCACAATGGAAGAAGACAGCATGGGCATGGCCATGGGCATGGGCATGGGCCTGGGCCTGGGCATGGCCATGGGCATGGGCATGGGCCTGGGCCTGGGCATGGGCATGGGCCTGGGCATGGGCATGGGCATGGGCCTGGGCATGAGCTAGTGGCAGCTGCAGGAACAGGTGGGACCAGGTTAGGTCTAGAGGTCAGGTTAGGTCAGCAGAGGTCAGTCACAGAGTGTCACAGGACCCAGAGCAGGGAACCTGCTAAAGAAACTGAGCCAGGGGACCTCATCGGCTCCGAGTGGGGTGAGTCAAACTACCCATAACATCAAAGGACCAAACCTCAGTAGACATGGGGCCCTGATCGGCCTCCATGAAGGAACAGGGGCCCTGGGTAGCACCACAGAAGGGCCCAGTCAAAAGCCAGCATTGGGACATGGAAAGGGCTTCTGAGGGTCTGGCTGTAACACAGGACCTCAGAAAAGCCCACTCTTCCTCCAGGTCAGCACAACAAGCTACACCTGGAAGCATCTTCTCACTGTGTGGGGGGACGGGGTGATTGTAGCCCCCATGTATGTTCTTTTCAGTTCCCAAGAGTCTTCAGCTCATCACCTCACTTGACCCTCCATACAGTCCCATTTGGGAGGTGGAAAACTGAGGCTTGGTGGGGTCACATGAAGAGAGCCATGCCGCCAGGCTAGACCCAGAAAGCCGTTCATCTCAGCCCTGGGCATCGGGCTCTAAGTCCAGCTCTTTGTCGGGGAGGGGGTCCCCAGGGCTGTCTGGTAACCCATAGTAGAGGTCTTCCTCCTCCTGCTCAGGTTCCCCTGCACTTGCATGGACTTTCTCCTTCTCCTTCGTCCTCAGGGACTGCTGCTGCTTGCCGGGCAGAGCTGCCTCCCGCACCTGCCCCTCCAGGACCATATCCTCGGATGTGGGGGTGTCATCAATGAGAGCAAAGTCACTGAAGTGATCCAGTGGACCCCTGCTGGCCCAGAACACCTGTGGGCGTAGCTCATCTCTGTTGGATGGGGATGGGTGAGGGCTGCTGCCTTCACTGGAACCCATGTCCAGGTCATCTTGGAATGAGGCCAAGGGTGCAGAGCCTTGAGGGCTGCAGAGGCAAAGAGAATGTGTGAAGGGAAGGTCCTGGGTCACACTGTGTGGGTCCAGACCTTAGCCACTAGCGGCAGTAAGTTCATATATCTCTGGGCCTCCTTCCCCCGTCCCCCTTGGAAATCAGGGCAATGTGAATTCTCTCCCTATGCGGTGCAGGGAAAATGTTCACAGCTCTCCATACAGTGCCTGGCACAGAATATGTACCCAAGGCTGTTATTTAAAAAGAAAATAAAATAATAAAAAACTAAAACACACACACTCATGCATGCACACACACACTCACACACACATGCGCACACACACACACACACACACAAAACTACCAACCAAGTGACTCATCCACAACTGCAGGCATTCGGGACCTTTCTTTGTCCTCTCACAGGCCACATCACACTGTAGGTACCTCTGTGTCCTTTTCTGCCCCACCTCCCACCACCCAGTGGTCTGGGAACTCAGGAGACAGGAGGCCAGTCAAGGCCTTAGAGAGAGTTGGTGTCCAGTAGTGATGGAGCTTGCGGATGAGTGGAGCAATCAGAGACCTGACTGGAAAACAAGGAACTGGGCTGTGCTGGGGACGAAACCTTGCCTGAGATGCTGAGAAGGTCAATGGCCCAGGCAGGATTTAAACCCAAGCCCTCTGGCTCCTGGCCTCCTGCTGCTCATGACAAGCATTTGGAAAAGGAGGAACTGTGTGCTGGGCACTTAAACATTGTCCTTGTGTTACAGAAATGACTGTTCCCCTGAGAGAAACTGCCCAGGAGAGTCCGAAACCAACACGATTATATAGCCAGGGAGTTAAGATCAGCACCTAGGTCCATTAGAGCCCCAGGCCAACCTCATTTACCTGTGCCACTCTCGCCCTCCGCTGCCTGCTCCTGACACCCAAGTGTCCCTGCCACCCTTTTGTCACACAGCCCCCCTTCCCTGCCCTAGAACTGAGCAACATTCCCACTCCCATGCCGCCCTCTCACCTGCTCTGGGCACAAGATCTTTCTCCCTCATTCTCATCCAAGCCCCTGTGGACGACCACTGCTGCCTCCATCCAGGCCTGGGCAGTACGAGGCTTGCCTTCCCCACCATTGCCAACTCCTGTCTTCAGCTCAGGGGCCAACAGGGGCCTAGGATCCTCACTATAGCCCAGGACCTTCATCTGGATGTGCGTGAAGTCTGGAAGGCTCTGATCATAGGCAGCTTCTTCCCACAGCCTGACATAGGGCGGTTGGGGGCTGGGTCCAACAGACAGAGGGAGAGAAGTTGGGTGGGTAGATGTGAGTTCCCTCACCATGGCCCCCCTGATTTCAAAAGAAAAATTTCAGGGTGTCACTGTACCCAGGCCACAGATGGAGAGGCTGAGGCCTGATCCCAAGTCAACATCACAATGTCTCAAAAGGTATCCAGAGCCTGTAATGGTAAGATGGCGAGGACCCTGCACAAAGGCTCTGCTCGCTGAAGCACACCCCAACGCACCAATCACCGCTCTGCTGCCCAGCAGCAGAGTAACAGCTGCCTGTGGGCTCCTTACCTGCAAGGCTGGGAAGTGATTGCCTCTGCACTCCCTGTAACTCCAGGAGGTGCCGTGAGGAAACTGAGGCACAGCAACCGAAATTGGCTTGTACACAGAATGACACAGACCCAGCTTGGTGGGTCAGGGCCATAGCGCTCTGTTCTCTGCCTGTGGGCTTCAAAGACTAGGTCTTTGTCCAAGGTCACAGGAGGTGACCAGACAAAGGAAGGAACCCCAGAGGGCCTGAGCTAGTTTTAGGCCGGGAGACAGTGTTGGGGTGGCCCTGCCCACCAGGGTGTGTCCAGTGCTTCTCACTGGGGCACTTCACCCTACGGTTCTGGAATGGAAAATGTCAGCATTACAAACTATCCCAAGCAAAGCAGAGGGCTATGACCCTCATAGCCCAGCCTTCAGAGCTTGGGAGTCACAGCTTAGGGGATTAGCTAAAGCCCAAAGCTTCTTGGCTCCATCCCAAGCCAGAAGCAGGGCTTGACACCTCCACAGCCAACTCAGGCCCAGATTCAGACCTGTCCTAGCACTGACTCCCCTTGAGATCTGAGGTTTGTGTTTCTCCGAGCCTCGGAGTCCACGTCTATAAGACAGGAATGATGATGTTAGCACACTCAACCTGAGAGTTTGAAACTACTTGTGATTTCTAAGAGTGTGTTCTCAGAAAATGGGAGGCAAAGAGGAAGCTGGCTGGGATAAGACAGAGACACCAACATCCAACCCAGCTATCCTGACCCCTCCCTCCTTACCTCTTCCCTTGCTCCCCTCCTCCCCTCTTTTGACAGGAGGCTGGACTGAGGTCCCCATTCCCCCTGGGCTTACCTCTTCACCTCCAAAAGCTTGTTCTCCATCAGGCTCAGGGCCTTTGGGGACAGAAAGTCAGAGTCTGCCGGCACGAAGGTGATCTGCAAGGAGAGAGAAATTGGTCTCTGCAATTGACCAGGGATAGAGCTGACTGTCGCCACACGCTCTGACCGCTGGGCCCGGAGCCTCTGCAGGCTTCTCTGAAGATTGTAGGAGAGAAGGATGCAGTAGGGCCTCTGTTTGATGAGCGAGTTTCTGTTCGTGGCTCAACCCCAGCAGGTAGAGAGATATTTAGGTTCCTGTCTGAACCACGTTCTCCCTTTACTGGACAATCTCCCGAGAACCTGCCCTCTGCAGACACCACCTGGCCACTGGGGGCAGCAGTGAGTGAGAGATGCCCCACCCTGGAGCCCTGGCCCACCATTTCCCAGAGGTATCCACAGAGGGTGCTCAGTCTGCACCTGGTGAGTGGGTGGTAAACCAGGCACTGACTTGTGCTTTACTGGACACAGCTGTGGAGCGAGCAGCGACACAGAGGCTGTGGGCGTGCCCACAAAGCTCATCCCTGAACTTCTGATATCAAGCAGCCTAGCTCCAGAGGTGGCCATTGGATCTGGGAAGGAAGGCCGTGAAGGAATGAGTCAGTTAAAGCAGAAAGAGCCCTGCCGTTGGGGCCCTGGAGACAGGAGGACATCTCACTACTCGGCCCTTGCTGTGGATCCTGGGAGCCATCCTCCCTTCCAGAGCCTCTTTGAAATCTTCTAGTCAATGAGCGAAGCCTCCAAGAGACACCTGCTCCTCCATGTGCAGAGAAGCACTGTGTCCCACACCCAAGAGGTGACCCAGGGTCCACTGATGGGTGGTAGACAGCAGAATACAGGGTGCATACACAAAGCATGCCTGCCAGCCTTCAGAAGGAAGTTCTGATGCATGTTACATCAAAGATGAACATTGAAGACACAGTGCTGAGTGAGATATGCCAGACTGGGGTGGGGCAGAGGCAAACACTGAAAGACCCCACTTCCAAGGTATACCAAGTTGTGAAAGTCAAAAGGAGGCTGGTGGCTCCCCAAGACTAATGAAAATGGTAATGGGGAGCCTTTGCATAGTGGGTGTAAATCTTTCATTTCCCAGTTTGGAACGAGTTCTGGAGATGGGCTGACCACGTTGAGAATGAACCTAATGCCTTGGAACTGCATGCTTACTGGAGGTTAAAGCACTGTATCCTATGCTTATGTGTTTAACACAGAGGGCTCTCTCAGTATGGTACCTGGACACACGACTTCTCAGTAAGTCACAGCCTAGCCCAACTAAGACCAAGCCACTGGACACACACATCACACACAAGTCTGAACATCTTTCATGTAACCTCTGATGGCCCCCTTCTGAGCTGCTCCAGAGTCATAAATAGCACCGGTACAGTGAGGGAGGCTCTGCCTGCCCCCGCGAAGCTTCATGATGCTGGAAAGAAGGGGGTGCTAGGTAGAGGATTCTTACATTCCCGAGGAGGCACCTCCTCAGGTGTCTGAGCATCTTACATTTACACTAAGGATGCCTTTGGCCGGATGGTTCCCTACTTTTTAAGATTTATCTCTTTTTCCTCTCTCAGGACCCAGGTATCATCATCACCATCCACTCTGTCACCATCCTCACCATCATCACCACCATGGCTATCATCGTAGCCGTCATCATCGCCACCACGATCATCACCACCCCCGCCGTAATCACTATCGTAACCGTTACCATCATCACCATCACTAGCACCACTGTCATTGCCATCACGACCACCGGAATCATGACTACCACCACTGACAGGAGAAGCAAGGTGGAGACAGACAGGAAGCAGCATCCTAGAACACAGACAGATTCGCTTTCTAAAGAAAGAGGAAAGCTATGCAGTTCAATGAAAGATTGATGATCGGGGCAGAATCAGACCTGGAAACTCTCAGGACATCAGACTAAGAATTTCAACCTTTATCCACAGCCATGGGCATTCCAGGGTAATTTTTAGCAGGAGAGTAGCATCAGATTTGAGTTCAGGCTGAACACTGATCAGTCCTCAGAGGGAGGAAGCATAAAGAGGGAAGCCCTCAAAGGGGACAGGTCCTTCAACCACCAGGTCCTGGTTTTGAGCTCCAGCAGAGCCAAGGCTCCACTTTCCCTGCCACTCCACCCCTCCATCCTCACTCCCCCGTTCCATCTCGACTTCCAGGCCCAGGATTGTCAGTAGCCCCCACACTAGACTTTCCCTGGCTTGATTCTCCCTCTTGACCCATGCCTGAGGCTCAGGTGAGCACCAAATCTAACCAGGTTTGTATGCCAAACCTAACAGAACAGCCATGATAAAGACCGGGAGCCCTTTTTCCTTCCTGTTCTGCTGTGACAGCTCTAACAGCCCTGTCCTCCCTCCTTCCCCTGCAGCCTCCCAGTACCAGCAACATTCTCTCCAGAACAAGGCCTCTGCACCCACGTCACCCAGGCACCCAGGACCCCTCCTGTCCCTACAGCACCCTTCACTCCCTTCTGCTTGGCCATTCAAGCCATGGAGTGGGGGGGAGGCTCTGCCAAGGTCACAGACTTGGCACAGGGCACAGGGACTTGAATTGGGGTTTGAGGGATACTAGGAGGTGTGGGTTTTCACCAGCCATACCACCTCCCCACACAGGAGCACGTGAGCCTTTCACAGTTACTCATTAACGCTCAGCCCCATTCCCCCCACCAACCACCCCTAGGAAGGATGCTTTCTTCCCAACATCCCCACCTTCCCTGGGTGGTGACACGGTGGCTCTGGCCTCAAGGCCCTCTTCTCCCAGTGACCTCTGCTCAGGACATTGAGCACAGAGAGGAGAGTTGACTGTAAACTGCTTTGTAAAATGGCCCCAAACCAGTTCGGACTGCCCAAGCTCCAGATATAAGTGACAGACCTGGGCTGGCCACAGAAGGGGGAAGGGCTGGGAGAGGCTGGGACCTGGACCCAATTCTTAGAAGTCCTTCTGGTACTTGCCACCAAAGTGGGGAGGGGTAGAGGGAGCTGGAGGGATAGGGCTGTTAGAGTCAAGACTCAGATATCTGCCCCCCTCTTCCACTCTGTGTCCTGACCCACATTGTATAGTTAAGGAAACTGAGGTTTAGAGAACAAAATGGCTCAGTCTCCTGGGGACTCGGAGACAGAACACAGGCTAGACTCCTATTGCTCTCCTCATACCTCCGAGTCTGTAGCTAACTAGCTGTGTGACATTGGAAGAGTCACCCTACCTCTCTGGGCACTGAAGGTTTACAACACCTGACTGTCGACCCCTCAGAGCTGTATGGGGATCAAGAAGAGCAACAGCAACAGCAGCTGTTTGCCTAAACACAGCAGGCCAGCTGCAAACATACCCTTCCCATCTTCCACACATCACTCCTGGGCTACCACAGGGCTAGGCAGAGCCCAGCCTGGGGAGCCATTTTACAGATGAAAAGACCGTGACTCGGAAAGACCCAGCCCGACAGAGCCCTCAGCACTGGGGGCACAGAACGGAGCACCTTGGGTGGGACACCCGGGATGGAACACCCACACCCAGGGCACAATGCTACTAGAAAGCAAGCTCCAGCCTGAGATCTGTGCTTCAGAGTCCTGCAGAAAACACAGAGCACTTGGGATAGGGATGGGGTGAGCTGTGGGTTCAAGCTTGGGAGAGAGTAAATGCTGGCCAGCTTCTGATCGAACATAGAGACAGTGCATAGATCCCATTGTGTCCCTGTTCTGGTCGGCTCAAGACCCAGACGTGGGGGCATTCTGATCAGCTGCAACAAGAGATGGATGGATGAACAAAAGTATACCCCCTAGAATAGAAAGAATATGGGGAGTCCAAACGGGAAGACCATAGCAGTTGGAGTCAAGGGGTTGGTTCCCTGAGACAACGAGGGCCACATGTCTTCCTGACCCCTGCTCCAGTCCCCTACCTTAGGATAGCATTGGCACATGCTCCAGATGACGCCCCCAATCACCATGACGCTCCCCATAGCGTAGAAGGTACCATAGACCTGGGGTCGATCATGGCTCATAAGGAACGTGCCGAGGGACAGCAGGAAAAGGCCCAGAATGATGAAGCCGATTCGGAAGGTCTTCTCCTCAGTCATGGTGGCTAACCAGCCCTGAAAGCTGACCAGCTCCCCGGCAGAGGGCTGCCCACAATCCTAAGCGAATGTCCAGCAGGCTCAGGGACGGATGATACGCTGCTTGACTGAGGCATAAAACCCAAATCAAGGAATGGTCCCCACAGGTCCAGCTCCCAGTCCTGGGCCCAGCAGTTCTGCAGGGCAGGAGGTGACACGCTTCAGTGGGCCCAAGAGTCCAGTCCTTTCTTCCTGCCACTCTCCTTCTCTCTGGGCCCAGCTGTTTGGAGTTTGTGAATCTGAGCATAGGACAGAGGCAGGGGAGGGCTGGGGGTGGTCACAGGGGCTGGGCCAGCCCTGTCTTTGACATCATCTCATTTGCCTACTGTGGAGCTGAGCCCAGACAGGCTTTGCACCTCCCAGCTCTGGGAAGCAGGGGTGGGGCCGTGTCTGCGTCCAAAACCCACAGCTTGACAGTTTAGACACTTAAAGACACCTTCTCAAGGACACCTGATCGTCTAGGCTCAACAGGAGTATCTGAACCTACTAAATGGCCAGCATCCTAGCCATTCAGTTCATTTAAGGAGACAGGTCCCATATTCCCACTTCACAAAAGACGCAGGCATCAACAAGCAACCTGCCCAAAGTCACAAATAATGACAGAGCAGCTGGGACTAGAACCCAGGGGCTGCAGGTCCCACTAGCACGAGCCTCGCCAACCACAGCACAGGTGAAAACAGGGGCAGGCTCCAGCAGCGAAGCCCGTGATGGTCCCTGATCTGTGTCTCCAGCTGTGTGGTGCACGACCTTGCTCATCAGCTATTTGTGTCTCTCTTTCCTCCTCTGTATACCAGGGGCAACTGTAGCACCTCCCAGAACCAGAACCAGAACCAGAACCAGAACCGGCTCCAGCTCTCACCTCCCACATCCCCTTCATAGCACACATTCAGCCCAGACCTGCTTTTCATGGGGGCCAGGTGAACGAGTGCCCCTGGAGGTGTGACTAATTGATTGGCATCTACCTCACCTGGCCTGGTCCCCAACCTGGAAAGCCATCGTTGTCCAAAAAATGACAGTCTAGGAGAAGACTTCTAGTTTTGATGTGACTGAGGGGGAAAGTCAGATCTGCCTCCATCACTGCTACTGCAGAGACTCAGAGCCCCCACAGGTACCCAGAGTGTGACAGCTGGGGTTCTTGTGAGTGACCTGTGCAATGGCAAGGGCTCTCAATGAGCTGCCTGAATCCCTGCATTCGGGGACTTTCCTGTACGGGCTGTGCGTATCCCTCATGCCCCATTGTGTTCACCCATGTCATGTACCTCTCCTAGCATGGCCATGGGGTCCCTTCCCAGTTAGGATTCTGCTCTCTCTGTCTCCCACCATCACTGTCCCTCAGCTCTAACCAGCTGTACTTCAGTTTGTAAACGCCCCAGGAACTGGGACTAGACACCCTGAGAAAACCGCCCATGTGCCAAGTCTCTGGTTACCTCCAGTCTGATTCCCAGGGTGAACTTAGGTAGTGGACTTCAGTTTTGTCACCTTTGGATTTTAAGCAGCTGTAAGATCATCTCCTAGTCTGGTACCGGAAAGTGACATAGAGGAGGGACAGTCATTTGGAATTGTGACTGGCCAGGGACCTCTAGGGAGATATTAGAAGCATCTTAAAGAGACTAGAGACAAGAGAGGCCTTGAATCAATCTCTGCCACATCCACAGAAGCTTCTCATGCCCCCTGGTGGCTTGTAGTGACCTGGCATGTCTCTGTCACATCCTGTGTTCCCTACCTCTGTACACCCAGCCCCAGGAACACAAGGAAGAGAGCTACACCCACTTCGCAGATAAGGAGACAAAGCCTGGGGAGTGACAGATTGACCAAGACTTCCCCAAAACTCCCATTGCCCACATAGATGGATCTAGCTTTTGGGCATTCTTCTCTGATCCACGGATCTTTTCTTTCTTTGCCATAACCCAGTCTTTCTTTGCCCCTTTAGTAGCAAGGAGGAGTAAGAAACTCTGAGATAAGTCAGTGCTGGCTTAAAAGGGCCCGATCGATCTCTTCTGGAGTCAAGAATTAAACGGTCATAGGGCAGGCCTCTCTTCCAGGACTAGCTGGGGCAGCACAAACTGGACTCCATCGGGAAAAAGAGGGGAAAATACAAAAGGGGGGGGAAGAAATCTCAAAGCTGTGTGGAAAGGGATGGAAGGTGGAGATGGTGGCTATGGGAGGAGTTGGGGAAGGGAGGGAGAATATTTTCAAAATGCCTTGCATGAAATTCCCAAAGGACTAATAAAAATATTTTTAAAAGAATGGAATGTCCAGTGCTGTTGTTCTCCTGTGTAGACAAGGTGCCAAGGCAACTCCTAGTGACTTGTTGCTGTGACCGTAGATGGGTGTGTCTCTCAGCCTCATAAGGGGTTTCTCTTGTAGTGGACACTGGGCTAGTCTCACCACTGCCGAGGGTGAGCGTCTGTGGAGGGCCCTGCCCTGGGTAAATTGTGTTTGGCCCATCCCTCCTCCCTCCCTGGGCTCAGGGATCTTCGCACAGGGATGGGCAAAGTGATTGTGAGCTCTGAAGGTGGCAGATGACATGGGGGACGGGCACAAGATTTTCTGGGCAGGACCAGGCTGTTGCACATATGAGCTGGTGGCGGTTGTGACAGCACTAACAGGGCCTTCACTGGCTCTGGCTGGGCAGGGTCCCTGCATGGAGGGAGGAGGCTGAGAGTGCATTTGGCCATTGACTGGACAGCCATTGGCACCTGGCTACTGGGAGGCGGGTAGTGGTGGTCCTTGGCGGAGCAACCACACTTGGCGTTCCCTGGTTCCCGTGGGGAAAGGAAAGGGGAAGAAAGAAGAGGAACGCTTGGCATTGGGCGGATGGGGAGGAGGTGGTAGAGCGATGGGCGCTAGAGGGGTTCTGTGTGTGATCAGGGTGTAGCCTGTGAAATTCTCAAAGAATTTATAAAAATGCGAACCAAAACAAAAACAAATGAAATGGGAGTGTGTGCTCAGAGCAACGAAAGATTGTGCTAGAGGTGGTTCCTGCTCTCACAGGCCTGAGGCCACTCTAGCTTTGACCTTCTTCCTTGCACCCCAGGAAGCAGCCACAGGAGTGGTCCAGGAGTCAGAGGTGTTCCAGCAGAGGGCGCGTGGTATGTGCTGTCTTCTCAAAGGCGTGTCCAACCTGTGGACAATAACTATGAATGCAGCCAAACACAAAACTGTAAATTTACTTAAAACATGAGACTTTTTCAAGCTTTTTTTTTTTGTAACTCAGTTTTCCTGTTCTCAGTGTGAACTTTGTGAAAGACAGCATTGTATTGCAAGTCAAAAAGTTGAACATGCCTGAAGGAATTGGGGGTCTGGGGAGTGAGCTGCCCCCACAAGATAGTCAAACATAGAACACCCTGGGCACAAGTAGAAATCTAAGCCTATGAAGACAAAGCTCATCCTAAGGAGCCAGAATCTGTCAGTAATAGAGATCAACCATTTTCTCACCTCCTCTGCTTAGGCTCCTGCCACACAGGGCACTCTGAGGGTCGAGGCATGCTGACAAGAACGGCTTCAGGGATGGAGTGCTGAGCCCCATGGTCTCCAGGATGGTTAAATGATGGGTGTGATCGTGACTCACTGTCACTGTGTGCAGCCCACCCATGGTATACACTGCCCGCGTCAACTGTCATCCAGGTCCTTCTCGGGCTACCGCCCCCACCTGCTCTCTCCCAAATCCTGTTAACTCTATGTCTTAGTTAGGGTTTCTATTGCTGTGAGAGACATCATGATCAGGACAACCCTGATAAGGAAAACATTTAATTGGGGCTGGCTTGCATTTTTAGAGGTTTAGTCCATTATCTTCACAGCAGTGTGCAACCAGACATGGTGCTGGTGAAGGAACTGAGACTCCTACAGCTTGATCTTCAGGCAGCAGAAGCAACTGTGAGCCATATTGAGCGTAGTTTGAACATATGAGACCTCAAAGCCCACACCCCCATAATGACACACTTCCTCCAAGGCCACACCTCCTAATAGTACCACTGCCTATGGGTCAAACATTCAAACACATGAGTCTATGGGGGCCATACCTATTCAAATCACCACATTCCACTCCCAGGCTCCAATAGGCTTGTAGCCATAACATAGTACAAAATGCATTTAGTCCAGCCTTGAAAATCCCCATAGTCTATCACAGTCTCAACCCTGTTTAAAGATCCAAAGTTCAGTCTCTTCTGAGACTCATGAGATCTCTTAACTGTAATTCCCTGTAAAATCAAAATCAAAAAGCAGACCACATTCTTCTAACAAATAATGACACAGRATATACATTACCATTCCAAAATGGAGGAAAGGGAGCATAGTAAGGAAATACTAGACCAAAGCAAGACCAAACACCAGCTGGGCAAACGCCAAACTCTGCATCTCCATATATGACGTCAAAATGCTCTTCAGAGCTCCAACTCCTTTCAGCTGTGTTGACTGCAACACACTTCTTTCTTTTAGGCTGGTTCCACTCCCAGTTAGCAGCTTCCTCAGCAGGTATCCCACAGCTCTGGCATCTCCACCATCTTGGGGTCTCCAAGGCAATCCAGGCTTCACCTTCACAGCTTCACAATGGCCTCTCCGGACCTCCACGAGGGCCACTTCTGCACATGACTAGCCTCAGAGGCTTTCCTTAGTCATGGAAGGAGACTCTACAACCCCTTTCTTCTATCCTTGATTCTAAAGCCAGAACTACATTGCTGAAGCTGCCAAGTTGTGCTGCTTGTTGGGGCTGGAATATGGTTCCCTTGTTCCATTACACCCTTCTCCAGCTTTCTGTTTTCAATGGTTTCCTTCACTGCCTAAGGTTGGCTGTCCTGAAACTGGACCTGTAGACCAGGCTGACCTCAAACTCTGCCTTCTCAGTACTGGGATTAAAGGTGTTTACCACCACACCTGAACCTAAACTATTCTTTAATTCCTTTTCACAAACTGGAGCTTAGCTGGGTGAGGTCTTGTCCTGAGGTCACCACTCCCTTTATTCCATTTCTTAATCTGTTTATCTCCTTGAACACAGAATTTATCTCTATTTTACTTCCTGGTGCTCTTTTCCTCCTCAATCATTTTGTATCTTTACTTGCTCCATTTGCTCCTTTTCATTATAAATCTTCATCAGAGTTAACACTAGTAACCACACAACAGAGTCTATACTAGGCTGTTTTGAGATTTCCTCTGCCCACAAAATTAATCCAGATCTCTTCACTTTATCCTCAGGCAGACTCTTCAGATAAGAGCAAAAAGCAGCCACATTCATTATCACATTATTACAAGAACAGTCTCTAGGCAGCATACTAAAATTCTCCTCCTATTGAGCCAGATCCCTACAGTTCAAATCACCCTTAGCACAACTGTCTTCCATGCTCCTACTAGGATAGCCCATTCAGACCCACTGAAAGTGTTCAACTGCTTTTCTAATCCAAACTCCCAAAGTCCACATTCCTCCAAACAAAAGTTGGCAGGCTTATCACAGCAATACCTCAGTCCATGGTCCCTGGTGCCAACTTCTGTCTTAGTTAGGGTTTCCATTGTTGTGAAGAGACACCATGACCACAGCAACTCTTACAAAGGAAAACATTTAATTGGGGCTGGTTTACAGTTCAGAGGTTTAGTCCATTATCATACGGCACGAAACATGTCAGCATGCAGGCAAACATGGTGCTGGAGAGGGAGCTGAGAGTTCTGCATCTTGACCCACGGGCAGCAGAAGGAGACTGTGTGCCACTCTGGGAATGGCTTGACCATACATGAGAACTCAAAGCCCACCCCCACATTGACACACTTCCTGCAACAAGGGTGCATGTCCTAATAGCACCACTCCCTGTGGGCCAAGCATTCCAACACACACATCTATGGGGGCCATTCCTATGCAAACCACCACACTCTACCTTCTGCAAACAAGAATGCACTCACTCCTCTCCCTCTGTTGTCCTCTCCCTATTGCTGATCTCGGATTCCACCTTTGACCCCTAACGTCTCTTTTTAACCCAAATGGACGTCACAATGCTCTGCTTGGAACTCTGGAACAGCAACCTGTCTTCTTAGGGTAAAAGCCTCAAGGCGGTCCATAAGTCTGTACATCACTTTTGTATACTGCCTGCTCATCACCCCTCCAGGTCTTCACTCTCCCTAAGCTCACTCTGGTTCCATGTTCTTCCTGGAATGTGCAGACACCCCAGGACCTTTCTGCCTAGAATGATCTTCCTCCAGATATCTGCATGGCGCTCTCTCCCTAACCAAGTCTTTTACTCTATGGTCACCTTAGTGGGATCTTCCCTGGCCATTCCCTAGATTGCAAAAGCCCTCCCCCAAGGAGTTTCCTCAATTTTCTCAATTTGTTGTGCTCCACAATGTCACCACCATCTATCATACTATACCAATTATTTATTGTGTCTCTTGTCTGTCCCTCTAATAAAAGCCAAACTATAGTGGCTGCTGGGAGTGGCTGTATTTGGTTTACTTCTGTGTCCCCTAGGTCTGGACCAGGGAACCCACTGGGTGGTATTTGAGAGGGGAGACATGAAGTGTAAGGACTAGAGCTGAGGAGGCCAAGAATGTATGGGCAGGAGGAAACCTCTGGGCTGACATTTTCCTGAAGCCAATAGGAGCCTCTGTAGAGTCACAGGGGGTCACAGTGGGTGGGAAGATCACATTTTGTTTCTAGAAAGCCAGACTAAAGGCCAGGAGCAGTGATGGGCAAGGGTTGCTAAGCAACATGTATTTGCAAGGATCCTGGAAAAAGATGGAGAGCCTGCGTCACAAAGGTCCCTGACATCTGGGTGTCACTGTCTAGGTGGCCAATCAAGAAGAGACCAAGCGTGGGTGGGCAGGGAATAGCCTGGTTCCAGGGCAGGGCTGCAAGGGACAGACAGACCTGCCTTGGGTGGCTGGCTCCTGCACAGGTTCTTCAGGCAGGCCACCACAATACAGAAGTGGGACAGCCTTGCTGAGATTGACATAGCCTTGGCTCAGGTTCAGGGTGGTGACCTTGACCAAGTCACTGTCCTTTCCTGAGCCAGGTGAACAGATGTGGATCCAGAGAGACAGAAAAGTCCTTTGTGGCTGGCTAGCACTCCCCACCTGCCCTTCAGCTGCTGCCAAGACAGAACCTGTTCACACCAGCCACTCATTAACTCAATGCCTTGTGGTAAATACCTCACTTGGGAAACCCTTAGGAACTGCAGAGGGTCTAATATAAGCCCAGCCTAAGTCACCACCAGAGTGGGGAGACAAGGCTTCTCCAGACTCCTTGGTGGCCTAGGATAAACTCTGGGGAGACAGAATGTGACAGGAGGGTAGAAAGGGAGGAGCCAGAACTTCTGACAGGAGGATAGGACAGGAAGTGCCAAGGTCCAGGGGGTCTAACTGGGAGTAAGGAGCAAGGGGCAGGAGTAAGCGGGAAGAGCTGGGTGTTATTATGCAGAGCAGGCCTTCTGCTCCCAGCCCAGACTATGTGAGGGCTTTTGCCATTCAGAGCGAGCTGGGAGCCAGGCCCGACCTGGACTTGGCGTTGAGAGGCTCTCAGTGACCTGAAAATACTGCGGGAAGCAGGCAGAGTGACAATACACGGACCCTACCGTGGCCAAGCCTAGATGGGGAGCCCATCTCCTAACTGTGCTTTGAGCTCTCAGCTTGCACGGGCTGCTTTCCCACACGTGGCCCCCACACATACCTGGGGTGAGGAGGAGATAGGAGCAGAGTCCTAGCCTAGCACCAGTTGTCCCTTAGGACTGCCGCCTTAGCCATCATTTGAGCCCCTGCTGCCTTGCGTCCTTGGGGAGGTCACTTAGTCTTCCTGAGTGAGAGTGAGCCTGACATGATATCCCTAATGAGAAGCTGGTTTAACCTGACTCACGACACCGGCTGCCTTCTAGGCCCTTGGCCTGCATACTGGAGAATGACACTGTCCCTGAGGAGAGGGCCAAAAGGGACCCAAGATGACATGTGCCTCCCTTACTCTGCTGCTGTATGTCCCTTACATTTCAGCATGAGCAACACAGCCTGAGTTAACAGGATTTGGTTTGCCGGTCTGTGATCTGTAGCTCAGGCTGATAGGGTAGGGGTGGGGCAAGGGTGAGCTAGGAACTACCAGCCAGGAAGGTATAGAACACGACCAATTGGTGGCACAGTGGAGTGGGCAGAGTCATAGTGGGCAGAATGCAGCTGGAGGGAAAGTTGCTATTAGTCCCATCTGGAGAGCCAGGGACAGCAGTGAGGCCCTTGTCACGGGATGCTGAGCCAGCACCTGGTAGAGGAGGCTTACCTCCACCAACTCTGAGGCGTACAGCAGTTTGAGGTCCTCTGGCCCAGGGCTGTGCCCCTGCTTTCAGTATGCTTCTCAGTGCCCAGTGCTGTCACCCCACGGGTCCTTCCATTTGGCTCCCTGAGACATGAGCCAGCGCTGCTAAAAAAACGCCAGTTTCACCTCACAAATGATGAAACTGAGGCCAAGAGAAGAAGTCATCATCATGGTGGTATGGGGTGGGACCTGGGCTCAGGGAGGCTTAGGTTGCAGTCTGTGTTCTCTTGGCCACCAACTGGTGGTGTGAACTTGGACCCTCGGCTTCTGCCTCTGGCCCTGTGTTCACAGCACACCAGCTTGGAGGTCCTATTCTGGTTGGGACCCTGATGATGGCCTCCCCAATACCTCGTGGGGAGAAGATCCGTAGGAATCAGCCATGCATAAAAGAGTGAGATGTAATAAAGGATTTATTTAAAGCCAACTGACATGGAGATGGTCTCTTACACGGCAACAGATACATAAACAGCATCCAGTAGCATAGCTCTGCTGAATGCCTGCTGGGAGCCCAGCGCTGGAGTATGCCCTGAGCAAAGCTCAGGGCTTAAGGGCCAGTTTCAGGGGCTGCTGGAGCCCTGCAACTAACTCCCCTGCAGCCTGAGCTTGACCTGGGCTGGAGCTTGCAGCATGTGGACCAGAAACAGCCTCCTGAGCAAGGATGATGCTCTCGTAGCTGGGTGGGGGTAAGAGGGATTGCGACCCCAGCAGGGCATCTCCTGGGGCGTGGCACTGAAGGTCTTCTTCTTCGGGCTGCATGGGGGATGGCAGGGGACCCTCCGCCAGTGGACAGTACATGGCCTCCTCGTAAGTGGGAATGACAGCCTCCTTGGGAGGCCTATGGGAACAGGAAAGAAGCTGTTAGCAGGACCTGCTCAAAACTCTCCTGCATGCCAGGGCAGACAGAGGAGTCCACATGACCGTGCCCACATAGCTCTTATGATGCTTGCTGGAGCAGCCTGCGACCTTAGTCTTCCCTTCTCTTCAGGTTGCTCCAGCAAGCAGCATGAGAGCCATCCTCCTCACTTTGACACTTCCCAGGGACATTTTCTGACCTGTCCCCACTTCTTGCTCTCCCCTGAGCATCCATGATGCTCTTTTCTGCCACTGTACTGACACTGTGTGCTTGTCTCTTGGGCCAGAGATTGACTGGAGTGGCTAACACTGAGAGCAGGTGCTTGGCATGTTTGTTGAGAGACTGAGTGACGGTCCACGGACATAAAGATTCCCAGCTGACTGAAATGTGATTTGTAAATTACAGCTGTGATGCTCAGGGCAGAATGTGAGGCCTTAGATTACCTGCCCATCTAGATGCTTGAGGCTTGAGACCATAAGTTAACCAGGTAATTGCTTCTCTTTGCATGCCTCCAGGGAGAGAGAGCTCACTGCTTACCAAGTCAGTCTCTTCTTCCACTCCACAATGCAGCCCACCCCGACTCTCCAGCCTACCCTTCACACCTAGGCAACCGAATCACCTAACAGTCTGTGAAGCAAAGACCAGGTCCTCAAGCCCCACCCCCACCCCAGGTCTGGATTTGCAGGCCGGATTCCAAGGACAAATGTTCTATTATTTTTGAGCTCCTGAGGGCCACCTCCACAGAGTTAGTGCCTTTCCCTGTCCCAGGACTCTGAGCTGGCTGCCACCCTCACAGCAGGCCACCAGGAGGCAAGTTCACCCTCCTGGTCACAAAGTCGCTGTACAGGCCCTGGATTTGAACTGGGCTTAGATAGAAGAGGGCTGGAGACCTGCAGCCAAGAACCAGCCAGGGTTCACCTTCCTCTGAGCTCCCAGCAGGCTTTGCAAGGGAGGGCAACGCTTCTGCCAAGCCTGGTGATACATGCTTGTAATCTCACAATTCTAGGGGCAGAGACAGCAGGATTTATGCTTGAAGACAGCTTGGGCTACATAGCAAGTTCAAGGCCATGTAGGGCTGCCTAGTAAGACCCTGTCTCAACAAATCCGAAAAGAAGAAAGGGGGCTCAGAAGCTATGTGCTTGGAGGCAGCACACTGAACTCTATTGCTGTGTGGCCTGGGTTCTGTTCTCATATTCTCTGGGCCTCTTTGTCCTCATCTGTGAAATGGGGATAATACACATCATGTCACAGACGCAGAAGAGGAAAAGCAGAAAAGGGGTTAACAGCCATGAAGGGAATGCGGGTAATAGGACTCCAAAACCCTCCTCTCCCTTGTGCACCTCCCAGTCATGCCTGCCCTCACCCAGATTATTTGAGCTGATTCTGGGTATGCTTGGGGCCAGCCCAGCAGGTGGCAGCCAGCAGGACAAGTGGTTCAGGTACCACAGGAGCTCAGCTCACAGCAGGAAGTTTGCTTAGAGGGCAGGTGTACAACAGCCCTCAAGCCTGCTCTGTCACCTCAGTAGCCTGTTGGCTCATCCACCTTAACTGTCCAAGGTCATAGTTCAGAACACAGGAAAGCCCAGAACTTGGGCCTTTGCAAGGGCCTGTCCTAGTCTAGGGGGCTACTAGTACATTCCAGACCAGAGCTCTGTGGTTGTGGGGTGGTCCTGCCAGGTTGTCCAGGAGACCAGAACAGCCTTGTGGGGGCAGGAGACAGGGTTCTTGCTGGTCCCGTTGATTTTCTATTGAGACCAAACCCAGTAGTAGCAGGAGTAGCCCCACCCATCTCACAGATGAATGAGTGAAGGGCAGCTAAGTGGACAGCCCTCTCTAATGGCAGAGCTCACACTCACCCCACACTGCACAGCTCTCCCGAGCCAGCTACACCGTCACATCTCCCTTTCATAAAACAGGCCTCATCCTTGCACCCTCCCCATAGGCAACCAAGGCTCGGAGAGCAGGGAAAGCTAAGGGGTGCAGGCTTCATGGTATGCACGCACACAATGGTCCTGTCACAGGAGGCCACAGTCCCCTCAGAGAGAGAGAGGAATGATGGCTGGTCTTCGGTGTCACCTTGGCAAAGTCTAGAATCACCCAGGAGACAGACACACCTCAGGGCATGTCTGTGGGACAGTTTCTCAACTAAGTCAATTACGGTGGGAAGGTTCACCCTAAATGTGAGGTGTATCATCACCTGGGCTGAGGTCCTGGACAGAATGGAAAGGACAAAGTGAGCTGAGCACGACCATTCATCTGTCCATTTCCTGTGGACACAACTTGGCCAGCTGCCTCACGTTCCTGTCCCTGTGCCATCCCCGCCATGACAGAATAGCCCCAAAAACTGTGAGCCCAAATAAAGCCTTCCTCAAAATGTTCTTTTTGTTTTTTTGTTTTGTTTTGTCTTTCAGGTAACTTGTCACAGCAGTGAGCTGTGGTACAGAAGAGGGTCTGCCCTTCCTCCTGCCTCAACTGACAGATAAGGTGTCAGGTGTGACTTGGGAAATCTGGGGACATTCACAGACATACAGCTTCTAACAGAAAGGGTAGCGGTAGAAAGTTGGCCTTCACAGGGGCCCTAGCACTGTCTGCTGTGCTCACTGAAGGACAGCAGGGGCCTCTGTTCAGGACGGACAGTTGCCAGGGGAGCTTCTAGGGTAGGGTCTTGTCTGTCTGGTCACCGATGTATTACCAACACTCCTAACTGGACCCACCACATGGTAGGTGCCCAGTGGTGTTAGGGAGAAGCAAGAGAGAGCAGGTGACTAAATGAGAGAACGTAAGACCTGACATGGAAAGCGGAATGCCCAAGCCTGCAGAGAAGCCTGTTTCTAGCCACAACCAGGAAACCCCAGGAAGTGAGTGAACTCACGCCTCCCATGAAGACAGGATCAGACCAGCAGGCTTCTTCCGTAACCCAGTCACACCAGCCTCTGAATCTGAAACTTGGGTCTCAGAGCTGGAAGGGCCCCTTCCTGCTTCCTGGCAGTAGGGATGGAGGGGTGGGAGTGAGGGGAGTGGGAAGGTGGAGTATCCTGCCTAACTGAGGAGGGAGTAGCCCACTTAACCCCCCGCTGTGGCCTGGGCCCTGTTGAGGCAACACTGTTGTGTGTATAGACAACAGCAACTCCTCTGCTCAGGCCAGGCTGGGCGGGGCAGGAGGACAGGCCTGGCCTGGCTGTCAGAGTACAACTCATTTTATGAGCAGGTACGTCACTCTCTCAGGGACAAGTTTCTCATGTGAAAAGTGCAAAGTCTGGCTGGGTAAGGTGCCCTTCCCACTGATGGTCCAATTCTGCAGCCCAGGCTAGCCTGGAAATCACCTCCCAAGGGCTGCATTACAGGTGTGCCTACCATACCCCACTTGAGGTCTGCCTAGTGGCCTTGGTAGCATCTGTTGGATGCATCTAGCTTCAAGGAGCCATGGGCCAATAGCAAGATACTCCAGAAGACACTGTCTACCTGGCAAAGGGTAGTGTGACCACTGTAGTGATCGCCCATGGTCCCCACCATGCCCCACTAACCTGCAGCTCTTCTCAGGAGACTCCGCAGCAAGGTGGCACAGGTCTCTGGAGAGTTGGTACAGGTCCCCCTGGCTCGACCTCTTTGTGCTATCCTGGATGGACCAGAGCAGGCCAAAGAACAGAAGCAGGCCACCCATGCTACAGCAGAATAAACTGATAGACTTGAGCCACGTCAGGGGGATCCTGGGCAATGGACGCTTCACTGTGGAGGCCAGTGAGCCAGGCTGGACGGCTGTATCGTCTTCGCTCCACCATGCAAAGCAGAGTGTCCCAATGACCAGGACCACTGTGCCACTGACCGTCATGCAGTAACGTACAGTGGAGGCCACTTGGCCTCTGACGCATGTCTGCACACAGAAGGAGAGAGAGAGAGAGAGAATCTGAAGAATTGGGCCAGCCATATGCACCAAGACCGCGGAGGAGTCTTCTGACTTACACTTCAGGTCCTCACCTGTGAAATGACGATGATACCCACACACCGCCGGGCTACTCTGACGGTCACCAATAAGCTGTTTCAAGTTCCTAGCACTACACCTGGGATAGAGCGGGAGCTTAATCATATAATAATAAATGCGCCACATTCTATCGGGCCTGGGCCTGGTGGGTAGATGGTTCCTGTGCTGGCCGGTCTATGGGCGGTTGGGAAAGGCCAGGGCTTGCTGGCTGTGCTCTGCCCTATCGTCACCACCTCATGGGGTCCAGTTCTTGTCTCTATTTGACAAATGTGAATGGCACTGCTGGATGTGAAGTTGAGTGTAGATAAGTCCATAGAGCAGAATTTTTCCAGGACATCTACACAGATGTCACTACCAGAGTCACAGCACTGGAAGAGCCTACAATCCCAGCCCTAACAAAACAGCGCATGGACAATGTCATGACCTCTAGGTGAAATAACCTAAATCATTAAAAAGTTAGGGCCGGGGCTGGAGAGAAGGCTTGATGGTTAAGAGCACCAACTGCTCTTCTGAAGAACCCAAGTTCAGTTCCTAGCACCCACACGGCAGCTCAAGCTGTCTCTAATTCCAGTTCCAGGGGATCTATTCCATCTTCTGACCTCCTTGAGCACGGCATGCTTATAGTGCGCATATATACATGCAAGCAGAATACCCACACACATTTTCAAGATTCTTTTAAGTGGGGCTCAGCATGAGTGTTTTGCAAAAGGAGGGCACTCATGTGTTTTGCTCTTTTGAACTTACTTGAATCACTGGAAGAGGAAGGACTCAGCAGAGGTGTTGCGTGGGATAACTGCAAGAAGCAAGCCCGGCCCCAGATCCTACCTTCCAGGAGTGGCTGGCACTGGTCCCCAAAGCTCACCTCTAAGCCACTGCCCCTACTGATCCCTCGGTGTGGTTAGTGACTTCCCACACATCCCTGCAAAACTCAGCTTGGCCTTTGCTTGGGAAACTTCTGAAGATCCCTGCACCTTCTGGGAGCACATGGCTCACCTCTTACCGTTGTCCCCTCCTTGGCTTTTCCCCTAACTAAACCAGAGTTTCCTGAAGCAGTCCAACCCCTTCCCATATCCACAGGGAGAGGCCGGTGGCAACAAGGCTGCAGTAACCAGCTTGGAGAAAACACGAAAGAAGTCAGCAGAGGAAATCCTGGGCCTGCGTGTTACAGGCCTGACAAGATGACCGTCCCCTCCACCGCCAACATTTTTGACTCCTACAAACAAGGCAGGTGAGCAGGATAGGGGAATGAGTATCCCCCAGCTGAGGGGACACAGTCCATACGGTGGGAGGTCCTCATCCAAAGTCAAGTACAGCAGGGATCTACATACCCAAGGAGCTCACACCTGGACACACAGACTTGAAGTCACCTGTGATGCTTTCTGTTTTCCAGAAAAGCAAACATTGCTCATCATGAAGAGAGTGGAGGGGCGGAATGAAGCCAGGATGAATCCTGCCCTTTAGAGACAAGCATGAGCCCCACGGAACAGTTTTCTACCCAGTCCTCCCTTGGTCTACATAACAGTGTTGGTGGCTAGCATGTGCTGGGGGCATTTGCCCAACTGGGCACCATACCGAGCATTTCACAGGTGTCCCCTTGCTTAATGCTCACCACAGTGATATCTCAGGGATACTGGTTAGGGATGGATTTAGATGCAGATCTAACCTAGCTCAGGTGCCCTTGTGTGTGTGTGCACTGCTGGATTCCTGTATATACAGATTTAGATGCCTGCAGTTGAGACCATACCATGAGTCTTGTGTCCACCGGTCTGCTCTCCCTGACAAGATGCCCTCCCTTCTCCTCCCAGCTTCAGATGATGACAGTTAGTGTTGTGCTCAGTCTCAGGCCAGTCCCTGCCATGGCTCTTAGTGTGTCCTGCCTCGTTTCTGAGAAGCCGCCATCAGGCATCTCACTACCCCTTACTTGAGTGTGCCTCCAGCCCCTGCACCTTGTTGGGAAGGAAGGGAGGGATCCCTGCCATGGAGGGTGTGACTTACAACCCCTGGGGGGCAGACAGGAAGCTCTCCAGCCCCAGAGAAGTTCCACCCCATCCTGGTACTCAGTCTGGGCCTGCCAAGCTGGTCCCACCTCCACTGCTTTGCCTGCCTCTCCTTGTCCTTACCCCCACTTCAATTTAAGCCACCTGGGACTTTCTCCTAGACCTGCTACTCCCTCTGACTGGTTCCCCAACTCACCCTTGTTCAAAAAGGAGACCAGTATCACCCCTCCCAGGGGCTGTGCCCACCTCCTCCAGCCAGGGGAGAACTTTCCCACCATGAGGCTTTGCCCATCACTCCCTCCTCGGGGCCAGTCTGTTAGCTCTGGGACTCTTGCCTGAGCAGGCTCCTGAGGTCCACACCTTTGAGCTCACATCCTGGCCCTCAGGGCTAAGGGGTTAGGGAGTTGAGTCCGGCAAGTTGTACTGAGGCATGAGTTCGTGCAGCTGGATAGAGGGTGGCCCTACTCAGACACTACGAGGTTATCAAGCGTCTCATTGCCTAATTGTGCCCCGCTGAAATGAGCACTCCGCCACAGCGGGGAGGGACCCAAGTCCCTGCTCTCTAGTCCTGGGAGTCTGCTGCAGGGAGTTCAGTTCAAACCAGGGAGAAGAAAGCCCTCTTCCTGTCAGAGGAGGGAGAAGGGAGCTGAGCACCAGTCCCCAGACTGACAGAGATGGGAGAGATCCACAGTGTCCCCGCTGCTGCCCCACAGTGGCACCATGAGAGCACTGTAGGCACTTCTGTGAAGGAGTATCCAACCATCTGAACAAGAAGAACCCACCTACGCCCACGAACTGTGGAGAAACTGGCTCCCAGCTAAGCACCGAGGCGCTGAGTATCAGGAGTACCACCCGGGTCCATTCTGCACATTACAGGTTAAAGGGAAGGGTCCACGCTACACCCTTAGCAGAAGCTGAGGTACTCCTGAGGGAGGGAGACAGGATGTTCACACCCACCTCGCGTACAGCCATCAGGCTGGTCCAGGAGCCACAGGAGAGGTCCAGGGGAGAGTCCAGCACATTAGAAGGCGTGGTGGTGGTGGTAGCTGAATTCTGCAGGCAGCAGGCATCTGGGGAGGCCCTAGTAGCTGTCCCCAGCTGCGCCCTTGGCACTTCGCCGGCTTCTTGAGGTCTCTGTTCGGGTCTCCAGGAGGGCTGAGGCCACAGGTCCTTCCCTCCCTGCCACCCAGCCCAGCAGCTGGGTTCCCAGCTGGGGATCCCGCTGGGAAGCCACCTATCCCCGTCTCCTAGTCTTTGTGCGTCCTCACTCACTACCTTGGACACTTTTGTGGCCTGCTTCAGTGCTTCCTCAACAGGCCCCGCCCAAACTTAAAGTCACAGCCTACAGACAGGAGGGAGAAGCAATTTCCCAGAGAGGTGGAAACTGCACAGATGGAACTTGGGCCCAGAAACTCATTGCCTAGAGACATCCAGGGGAGGGACCTGTCTGTGGGAGGCCTGGGCCAGGACCCTCTCACACCACTTTCACAGGGAAGAGAAACTGAGGCTCAAAAACACATACCCAAGTGTTTCCTGCATCCTGGGCTGACAGGATCAGCTTTATTGTGGGGGCCAGAGAGCAGTCTCCCCTCCCGGCTCTGTTATCCGGGACAGCATTGTCAGTCCGAGGACCAGCTTGGAGCGTTCCTTCCTGGGGACACCGCCTTCTGAGAGAGGCTGGCCAGGAGCTGTGGCACTGATTTCTCGGCACCCTCCTCCTGCATCACCCACTGTGTTAGGTCACTGGAGGGCAAGCTCCTGCTCTTTTGATAAACAGGTAGTTCAAGAACTCAGAAGGAGGGTTAGCTCAGTTTGTGTTCCATGTCTCTGGGAGGCCACATCTTTAAAGGGTGACCACAGCAGGCCACAGAAGGAATAGTATAAGCAAAGCTGGACAAAGTCATAGGGAACTTGTGTCTGAAAAAAAGATACCACTCCAGAGTGCCTGAGTTCTCTGAGCACAGATTCCTCCCTCTGGTGAGGTCCTTCATGCATGGTCTGTTATCTTCCTCATTGTGTATGGTCTGCATAAATTTTACAGCAGGCAACATGCCTGCCTGTACAAGACTGAGAAGCTGAGTGGCTGAACAGAGAGAGGGACCTCTGACATTGCTGTACCCTGTCGAGACAGCCTGCCAGTGACTAAGGTCTGCCAGCAGCCCCTTGGTGCTGTGTTCAGAGGAGATGTGGGTGAGAGATAGGAGGGCCAGGACACTTTGGGCTGTGCAGGCATCCACGCAGGGTGTGTCCCCTCCCTGCCTGTTATCTCCAGATGAGTCACTGCATAGTAAGGTTGAGGTCCAGCATGGGCCCTATTTGAACTTGAGTCTCTGGATAGGAGATCAAGGTCAGAGTTGGAGAGTCATGGTTCCTGTCTCCAGCCAGTTGCAGGACAGAGGACTTTGTCCTCTGTAATTCGGAAAGCCCCCTTCTCAGGGCAACTACTGGGGTTTAACAAGACCTTCCTTCTCCCCAAGGAGCCTATCTATCTATCTATCTATCTATCTATCTACCTATCTATCTATCCATCCATATATATACAATATATAATATATACAATATATATAAATACAAGTGTGTATATATACATATATATATATACTCTTGTATTTCTCAGTAGCTCTGTGCATGCCTCTCATGAACCCGTGAGACCTCCCTAATGACAGGGACCAAGTACCATGGGGCTTGGGGTTCAGCCAGACACCTGTCCCAGAGACTCCAGAGGACTGGGACTGAGTAGATTTAGAATGCAAGGGTCGGAGCCAATCTGCCTCCATCTTCTTCCTTCCTACGGGCTTCCAGCAGCTGGTGTATCTTGGCCAGCTACGAAACCGAGGCCAGCTACGAAGCCGAGGCACAGTGCTGAGCGCTGCCAGCCTGAGTACACCTGCATATCCTCTTTGAACAAGCAGCCTCAGGCTTTCCTGGCATCAAGAGGTTGACTCGGAGGAGAACATCGGTAAGCAGCATCTGCCCCCAAGGGAGCAGGGAAGGGCATTTGTGCCCCCTCATTTTCTGTTACCAGGCAAGTGCTTTTCCTCTTGTTACCTCTGCTAAT
>LOJH01005290.1:0-45940 GCA_001685095.1 Ellobius talpinus | reverse complement strand
GTCACTGGGAGTGGGCGTGGCTTGCCTCTTAAAGAGTCAAAAACCGTAACAGCCTATGTCATGAACTCTTACATTTCGGTAGTGAATTGACATCTCCTCAAATTTGGAAATCATTATGGGGCAGGGTAGAAACAATTGTCATCAATGTGAACGGGGCAGAGTCCTATGAGACAGGGTTTCAATGCAGCCCTGGCTGTCCTGAAACTCACTCTATAGACCAGGCCACCCCCAAACTCACAGAGATCCACCTGCCTCTGCCTCCCGAGTGCCAGGATTAAAGGCGTGTGCCACCATAACTGACTTAGCATTTTTTTTAACCCTGCAGGGTAAGAAGCCCCTAGCTGTGCGGTGTGATGTGTTTCATGAACTAAGTTCTGTAGCTGCATTTGTGACTGCTTGTCAATGGGTTTTGCCTTTATGACACACCGGTCACCATTCTCTGTTCTTCTTTCGTTCCAGCTCCCACGGAAGCCAGTGCTCAGTTTCACCTTGGTAAGTGTGTGAGGATCTGACGCCATCAGTTTCAGCTTCGTACTCCGTCCCCCGCCCCCTTCTGGCACGTGTTGTGGAGTGAAAACTCCCAGCTCCCTGGCTCTCTGACCTTCACTGGGGTCACCTAGACTCAGGTTCAGAGGACGCTGGAGCTAATGGCCTCCTGGCCACTGCCCTGCCCCTCAAGGACTTCCGTATGTCAACGCCCTCACTCTTAGAGCCCTATGCCACCCTACGGCTGAGTGTCCAACAGCTAAGTTTCTCCAGAGCTCCTGCCCATCACATCAGAGTTCAGAGGCAGGAGCCATGGGTGTGGACACACTGGGGTCATTTTAAATTTAAGATTTCTGCTCGAATTCTTAGGTTGAAAGGGACAATCATTCAGTTATTTCTTCTAACATTATAGGAAGCTGTTAAGTGATTACCTGCTTTAAAAAAAAGGAAGCCGTGATTTCCTAACAGTACCATGTACTCGGTGACCCCAACTCTTCAAGGCAAGGCAATGCGGTGGTTAAAAACATAGATTCTGGAGCCAAACTACCTATTTTTATCTAATCGTCACCACTTGCTATAAGTTATGACATTGATCAAGTAATTTGTCTAAGCCCACATGTAAAATAGAATCAATAACAATAGATACCTCACTGGGTTGGTATGCATAAGTGAAATTTTAAATTATATAGTAAAAGGTATATTATCTGGTGGTGAATGAATACAAAATGTGCTTTTTCACTAAAGCTAACCTGGGGGGGTGTTGTCTCTAGAAAACAATTAACCATTAAGAGTTAAATTTGTCATGTTGTGCCAGTGAAGACTTATTTTAAAAAGCAGTTTCCTACTCTCTGTAGTTTGATATGAGTGAAAGGAATCTCCTTCGCTGGTCCCGGTCTTTCCTGGCATCTCTTACCATGGGGCCTCAGATAGGTCCATTATTTGCCTCTTGGGCTTTTCCTTTCAACCTACAAACCCAATTAATTTATTTTTCTCTTCGGAAAATCTGCCTTGAGAAGCTCTGCTTTTATGTAATGCTACAGCTTGGGGCTCCTCTTTGGCAGCTGAGCATAACTGCTTAGAAGCATTCCTTCCGGCAGCCGCGACAGGCTGGCGGCCCTCAGTGGTGCGGTGAAGTCTTGGCCAAGCTCTGACCTGAGAGAGCTGCACCCTATAGGCAAGTCCCACACTGCATCCACATGCTCAGAGGGATCATTAACTCACCCCGGCTCAAAGCCTGTCACTGGGTTCTCTCCTCCCTGTCCTCATGCCTCAGGCTCTGAGGAGGAGCTACCAGAACTCCTAAGTACATGCTGGTTTGCTGGTTTCCATAGCTTCATTATAGGCTTGCCTGCTGGCATACCTGGTATTCAGGGGGTGCAGACTGCCATAGGTAGGATGTCACCAAAGAGAATTTGAAATTATCTTCCCTGATATTTGGAAGAGATTTTAATTACCCAGTGAGTTCAGAGAATTGTGTGACTGAGCCTCGAAAAGCAGAAAACATCAACTTTGAAAACAATAAAAATTGTTAAAGGTCTCTGTTAGTCACATGATATGATTTTAATTTTTCTGAAAAGTAGCTCAATCAAACAAAATGATAAGGAAAAGACACAGGGCATTTATATTACCCAAAACTTGCCACACAAGCCCCCCAAATCCAACGAGAATGTTGTTAGAGCAGTAATTACCTTCTCCCTTCTCACTATGAGCACACTGACATCGTAGCTGGCCATGAAATCCATTTTGCCCCACTTTCTTTTCAAAGCAAGCAGGCACTCTACAGAGTATGAAGATGTTCTTTGGCATGCTCAAAATCCTAATGCTTAAAAATAGGCATGAAATACAATTGCAAGGTGGAGCTGCTGGATTTTCCTCTGTGGCTGGTGTCCCCACATTCTTCCTGATTTTTAAATTGACTCTATGGTTACACATATGCATTAGTTATATGTATAGATAGTATTTTTCTATGCAATTCTGGTGGTTCAGCTAAGTTAGCAATTCAGAGCATACTAAATGAACAATGAATGAGTGTGGGGAATTCTAAAATCAAGCCAGCGCAACAGAGCAGACCAAAAGGACAAGAGGAAATGGGTCAGAAGACTCCATGGCAGCTGTTTGGGCTGCAGTAAACAGAATACTCCAGCCCATTCCTCCAGGCCTCAGTGAGCAGAGCAGTTCTGCCCAGGTTGTGGCTCAGTAGACGTGATATGGATCAGGATGGAGAGACAAGCTCTCTGTAGACGTTTTCCACACTGGCCCTCCTGTATGTGACCACTCGGTCACTTCAGGAAGTCTAAACACTAAACAGCAAAGTCTTCACCCTCAGCATTTAGGGGCAGAGCAATCACAACCACCTGCTTATTTAGCTGTCAGTTTTAATTTAAAATCGACTGTTCTTCCTGGAGGCAGCTTGTTGACACCCACAGGTAATCCCCTCCATTGTGTAACTCTTCTCTCAATGCTTTCTTCCCTCTCTTAGCGGAAATAAACAGTGACAGTGTGATCCTACGGGATGACTTTGACTCCTACCACCACCTGGAATTAAATCCCAACATATGGTAAGTTACAGCAATGTGTTGCATTTTGACTGGAGAAAGGATGCTGAGTTTGTTTCATGAAAACATTTTCTCCCTGAAGGATCGGTTACTGAAAATTCACCTGCTTTTGAGTACTAATGTATTGGTGAAAATGGTTAATGGTGGAATTAACTATATACCAGCTACACTGCCATTAGGGTCTTCTTTAAAATTGGATGGAGGTGTTCTTCAAATCTCTCGGTGCTTAGAAGGATACTTAGTTTTATAAGATTTTCATATTCTAGTTTACTTTTCTGTTGCTTCATTAAACACCATGATCAGAAGGAAGTTGGAGGTTTATTTAAGCTTACCTTCCAGGCTCATCATTGAGGGGACTCAGGTCAGGAACCTGGGAGTGGGACCTGAAGCAGAGACCTTAGAGGAACACTGCTCACAGGCTTGCTGCGATGTTTGTATTCAGATGCTTTATACAGTGATGCCAGCTGACTAGGGATGGTGCTTCCCAGAGTGGGCTGGGCTACGTACATCCGTTTGTCATCAAAAATGCCCACAGGACAGGCCAGTCTGCTGGAGGCAATTCTTCAGCGAAGGTTCCCTCTTTCCACGTGTGTCTTAGCCATATAGAATGTCATGCTAGAATGTATTTAATAGTTATTGCTGAGTGGAAGTAGGAAAATGTCTCATCTGTAATGACAAATGGCTTCATCATAAATTGAAATAATCTCTCCTATTAGCTCTCCTCATTATCTGATTTTCTTTAGAAGGCTTTTAAGTATAAATTCCATGCAATTTTGAGGACAACAAAATAATGAATTCAGATTCAGTCTTTAGAAACCTTTGTATATAGCTTGAAATCTAAATGTGTTTGTTGGCCATAGATTACAGTTTTGCTGACCTTAGAATAGGCCTGTGAATCAGACCTTTTAGGAAAATGATCTGAATTTTGGGCTTTTTGTAATATGTATATGATTGTGCAGGTAAAGAAGAGTTTGAAAAATGCTAAACGTCGAGCCTGGAATGAAAACCCGAGCAATAGCAATACTCAAGATTAGAAAGCAAATGATCCTGTTACCCTTGATTGTCAGCATATGAGATCACTCTTTTTCTAATTTTTACTGTTTAAACAAATATTTTAGTGGCATAATCAGTTAGCATATTGCACTCACACAAATATTTAGCAGTAATTGTTTAAGTGGGTTTTATTTTATTTATTTATTTATTTACTTATTTATTTATTTATTTGTTTGTTTGTTTATTGAGATCACATTTCTCTTGAGTAGTTAATAGCATGGGACCCAGCGGAGGAATGAAGCCCCAGCAGGATTCTCTTGGAGAAAGTGGCCCTCAGACTGAAAGGTGAAAACAACAGACAGAGCGCTGTGGCTCTAGCAGTAGCAAGAGGTCTTTTACCTTTTCCTGAGAAAGATATATGAGTCTGGATGGTGCTAAATAGAATAAAATTTACTAACCCAGACAGACTCATAGTGTCTCATAATTTACATATTTAAGAAAACAATGGAGCACAGGATGATTCTTCTCTGGGAAAAATCCAAATATAAATGTCTTGAAATAAATAGAAATTTGTTTTAAGAAAAGGCAAAACAACAACAACAACAAAAAATTTAGGTGCCATATCTGACCAGAAAAAGTTCTTCCTTTTCTCTTGACGTCTATCGCTTTGTATTCCTTGAATATAGATGTTAACAGATGATTGGGTTATTTCAGGAAAGTTCATCTCTGTCAGGTTGACTCATCGTCTTCAGTTTTCCTCCCAAATACAAAATGTGACTTTTATGAGATTCAAAATCTGTTGTTGTTTTTAAAAATCAATGAAATGTAATTGATTTTTACTTCAACTATTTCCATGATTGATTGGGTATGATCTTTCCTGGTCAAAATTATGGATTTTATGTCCCATTTGTTTATGCTATGCTTTTTCCATTCTTTTGGACGCTTCCCCCTTTTAAGCTTACAGCACCAGCACTGCTGCTAGACGTGATTCTGAGCATGTTTGCTGCCTGCTTGCCTATGACAACCCTTTCACGTCGTTCCTTTAAGACTTTCTTTCTCCTTCCTCCCTCCCTCCCTCCCTTCCTTCCTCCTTTATTTCTTTTTTTCTTTTTTCTTTTTTTAAAGAAAATATAGGCTATGACTCTCCTAATTGAGAAGGCATTTTATTAAATTAGAATTGACACAGACACTGAGATCAGGCCAGTATAATTTAACTTCCAAACATGTAGCTTGCTAACTGGGCACCCTGAGAAAAGTAAAGAGCTCCCTTCTTTCTGTGACTCTCATTTCTTTCAGCCAAAAAAAAACCAAATGAGGCCTTGAGAAGCGAGTGCTTCTACCACACCTAACCATGACAAGTGTTCATCAAAGTTCGTGCTTCCCTAATTCATATTCCTCCCTTTCCCTCTCTTTCTCCCTCCTTTCTTTCTTCTCCCCTCACTCCTTTTTGCCTTGCTTTCCTTCCTCTTCCATCTGCCATATTCTCCCCACTCTCCCACACTGCTTCCCTTCTTCCTGTGATGGGACTGATACAATGGGCTAGATTTCTTCTAAACCCAGACATTGAGTCTTAAAAATGATCTTGAAGCATTTACCTGATGCTTCAATCTTTGGATCACATTTGTATATATAAAAAAATCCAATTAAGTATGACTGCATTGCATTCAGGAATGCTGCTATGCAGAATCACAGGGAAGGGCAAAGAGCATCATCGGGTAGCCGGGACCCCTTAAACATAAACATAAACTCCATCAGCTCAGAACGAACACCCAATAAATTCAGATATTCTAGTGTGTGTCTATGTCTATGTATACATGTCATGAGAGTTTATATGTGTGTGAAGGTTAGGACAGCCTTGAACGTTGGTCCTCGCTTTCTATCTTGTTTGAGACAGGGTCTCTGTTGTTCTCTGAGGAGCGTATCAGTGTCTTACCTGTGAACTTCAGCAGGTTATCCTGTTTCCTCTTATCTTACTGGAGAAATGCTGTGATTACAGACATGCACTGCTGTGCCCTGCTTTAGATGGGTTCTAGTTCCTCATGTTTGCTGGACAAGTGCTGTTTGCGCTGCGTCATCTCTATAGCTCCCCCAATTTAATATTTTTAAGAAAGTGACGAAGCCTCACCTTGGCTAGAAACTGTCTGGACAGTTTCTCTCTCCTGCAATCTGTTTCCACATTTGTAATGGCTTTTGTCTTTGAGTCACTTTCTGTCACAAAAATAATCAAAGGCCTGATCAAAGCTGGGTAACCATAAGGAAAGGGTCATCCACGCTACATCTGTGTCTCTGCCCATGCCACATACCACCAGAGAGGGGCACAGTGCTGGCTGTGGCACTTAGGGCCACATTCCTACAACTAAACACCTCACCAAATAAACTTCCTGAAAAGAAAGATGTGACGCTCATACCAGTGTGGTCCCCACATGGGTCTAGAACCTTCATGAGCATCGTTCAGTTTATAATTCCTGTGGGACAACCACAGGAATTCAGGGGGAAAAGTCAGAAATAAACTACATTATAGCTGTGTAAGCCACATGGACACTCAATAAAGAATCAGTAAAGGGAAAAATCGTCAGGCAGTGAAGGTGAGCGTCTTTAATCTCAGCATTCAGGAGGCAAAGGCAGGCGGATTTCTGTGAGTTCGAGGGCAGTCTGGTGTACAGAGTGAGTTCCAGGGCAGGCTCTAAAGGTACAAAGAAACCCTATCTCGACAAAGCAAAAGTAAAAAAGAGAAAAAAGAAACAAAAAAGAAAAAAGCAGAAATGAAGCAGTTATAGCTGTTTAGTTTTAGATCCATTTTAAAAGCTCAGTCATTCACTTATTCGTTCCTATTAATTTCTTCTAATGTCCATTTTTCATTCTACTTTATGCAGGTTTTACTCTCTTGTTTGTTGTCTTATTAAAGATAACTACACATGAAATATAAAAAATAAAAAGTGGTGTTCCTATGATCGTGAATAAAGCAGTAGTAACATGTTTCCGCCAGGGTTTGGAGGGCAATGGTGTGGAATCAAGGAACGTTTTGTACATGGACGTAGTAGTGAATGAACTCTGTGCTTAGTGGTTTAAAGATTTGACTTCAAAATGATCATTTTGTTTGGTGAGAAGATCAATGAGTAGAAAAATATAAACAATAATAAGGCCTTTCCGTTTCTGTTAGAATTATATTCTCTTTGCCTGGAGCTGCTCACTGTGGTGGTTTCTCTGCCCTTTTAGACATTATTTATGTCTACACAACTGTAGTGACGAATTCCATTCACAAGCTTGGATAGTAGGAAGTCACAGCTTCCTTTATTTTTCCATAGCCCCCCTTAATTATTTTTCTTTTCACCCATTAAACCTTAATTTTATTCAATTCTGGTTTGCCCTCTTCCATTTGTCTAGATTTTAGCTAAGTTTCAGAAGTCGTATTAGGTCAATGGTATATGGTAAGTCATCCCCCGCCTCCGCAACCCCCTCCCAGTGCCCAGACGTGTTTCTGCAGATGCCCTCCAAATCCTCCATGACCAACTCTAGTCCTTGACTCCAAGCCCGCAAAGACCCTTTGTTCCTGTCTTCATTGCTCTGCCAGGGCAGTTGCTGCTTCTGTTCCTGCTCCCTGCGTCTTGACTAGGAAAGTGTTCCTGCACTCAACTATGCTGGCCAGACTTGTAGCTGTTGTCCTTTCTCCCCCTGCGATGCATCCCTTCTTTGTTCCTGACTTTCTGTCAGCCTTTTATCTCTCCCCCCTCCACCCACTTCTGTTTACTTCGTTTGAGAGTTAAGTTAGGAACAAAGAAATCAAGCAGGCAGAGAGAGTAGTTCTCAGACTTGAGAGAGACTCATCTCCCTTGGCCTGGATGGTGGACCACACGCAGGCCTACTTCTGAAGGACAGCAACATCCTCAACAATTCTCAAGTGTCACTGAGCCTGCCTAGGTGTGAGGGAGTACGGATGGAGCAACAGGAACCAATTAATGCCGCTGACAGTTCAGTCAGCAACTCTGCTCAGTACAGCTGCATCGGTGGTGATAGAGGATCCACAATGCTCTCCCCATGCAGAAAAACCCTTTGAACCCTGTCCCCACAAAAGGGTGGCAATCTCATATGACTACATTTAAATTTAGAGGCAGATTAGAAGCCACAAATCTGAAGGGCTGTGGATTAGCTCAGAGGTAAGGCATTTGCTTGGTACACACAAGGATTTAGATCTGAATCCCTGTATCTCCAGAAACCACAAGGACGCTTCATCTCGTTAACACGTCACGTGGGTAATTACAACTTCACATTGCTAGTATAAGTCCTTTTTTATGAATTGAGCTAATGTGACATCATTGTTATGAAGCAATAATAATCTTGGGAAAGTATATGAGGCATTGATGTGCTTATTTGTCAAAGTAGAGATATATGCATTTCAGTTCTATAAAATGTATCCCAATTAAAAAAGTCATCAAGCTTTAGCAAAATGGCTCAGCAGGTAACAGTGACGGCCGTGCAAGCCTTGGGACCTGCATTTTCTCTCTGGAACCCACGTAGGGCGGAAGAAAGTGACTGCAGACTCATTTCTACGCTTGCACTGTGGCATGCACACCTACACACGATAATAATAGGATAAGAACAGAAGAAAGCAAAAGAAAAGCAGTAAAGTATATTTCTAATTTACAGTAGGAGAGAAAGGAGGGAGAGGGAGGAAGAGAGGAAGGGAAATTCAAGAGTAAATGAATTTTTAAAAATGATTAAGTAGAGTTTGAAGTGTCTTTGTCCCCAGGCAATTTTAAGTCAAGGAGGAATCTTTGTTTTGCCGAAAGTATCCCTGTAATGCTTATTTTCTGGAGATTGCAGAAGGCATCTGGGGCTGTAACATCCCGGATGCTTTGGCAGGAAGTCCAGAGCGACTAAATATCACGATGATAGATGGCGGCCAGAGGACAGCAGATGCTTCCCTCCCGCACAGCGACATGACAGTAATAACAGCAGAACGTGTCCTGCAGCCTGATAGGGTCAGGAGCTGCTTCTCCAAGGAAGCCTCTTCGCTAAGTGTGTTGTGATTACCCACAGGGATGCGGGGCATCTGGAAGAAAGACGTGGGTCGTCTCAAACCCTATCAGGTGAGAAGGCCTCTGTCGGCTGTCACAGTTCAGAAAACTCCAAAATCTACCGCGAGAAGACCACAGAGTCTGCCTTCTCTTGAAATTGCTAATTTGTCGAAGTGATTAGTATCAGAACAAAACAATGAAGATTTGGTATAGTATTGTACTTTTCCCTGAGAAAATCATTGAATGAAGAGTATGAAGCCCTGGTCGTAGTCTAGTGGAATCTGCATCAGTAGGCAACTTAGTTGGCACTCGGGAAAGGCCAGGCATGTGGTGTGTGCCACTTGGTAGTTCAGCAGTGTGTAGGAGACCCTGTCACTCTATAAATAACAGGACAAGAGCTCTTTGCCACTCGGTGAGCAGGTGTGAGAACTACAATATAAGTGGGATTTCAAGATAATCAGAAATTGGGTGAAATTATCTTATTTGGGTTTGCTTGACCGAGTTTGTGGCAGTGAGATCGAGAGACAGTGGAGCTTGTAGGGTAGAATAAACCTTATACATAGCTTTTACAGAGCAGGTCACTCAAAGAGATTGAGAACAGGTAAGAAAAGGAGTCGAGAGCGTGTTCTATGTTGGCACACCCTTGTCAGAACCTCTGTTGTACTTTAGTGTTGAAGAATTAAAATTTTGTTTTTGGACTCTTGTGGTATTCTGTTCTTATATGAATCTTTTGCACCTTTTCCTGCTATTTCCTCTCTTGTTTATTCTCCATTGTTTCCATTAGTAACCTTTCCCTTTTACTACAAAACTTCTCTGTCTCTTTTTTTACATCTAATCCTTCACCCTTATTATTTTGTATTCTGATGTAATTGCTCAGGGGCAGTCTTTACCTTCAGTAGAAAGGTGAACCAGGAGGTACCCACTAATGCAAGAAGGTTTCAATCTGAGACTATTACTTCCTCCTTTAATCTGGGTTTGAGATGACAGCAACACGAGCTCACTCAATGGAATTAAATGTCAAGTACATTCGAAACAAGTGAGAAAACGTTTCTTCGAACAGTGTGCCCTGGAATTCTCCATAGGAGGAAATGGGAACACCGTGTGCAGTGGTAGCGTTTCAGAGGGTTATTTTTAACCTATGTGTCACTGTGCCTGTTATTGAAGAAGAGATCAGATTTTCAACTCCCTAGTGAAATCGGAAGACTTCTCTTACCTTCCACAGAGAGAAGTAACGAGAAAGAATGAGCTATAAATGGAGTTTGTCATTTTCACACTGAGGGGTGTTAGCTCCTTAGGAAAAAGGCATGACATGCTTGAAGGTGAGATTTTTCTTAGAGAGTGAAGATACCTTGCTGTTTTTCTCAAACCATTATATATTTAAGAAGAGAACTGAATTTTTTTGAAACTTAAAAACTTGATTATTAATTACTTCAGAATGGTTGCATAAATAACTCCCAAATATATGGCCATACTTTCTTTACTACAAAACATCGCTTTGTTACAAAATAAAGTTGCATGGTGGCATATGACGGTAATTCCAGTACCTGGGAGGCTGAGGCAAGAGGATTGCCATGGGTTCAAGGCCAGTCCAGCCTAGTGACTCACTAGAGAGACAGAGCAAGACCTTGTATCAAAAAAAATCAAATATGACAAAATAAAATATGGCCAAAGGCTGTGGAGGCCTAAGAAGGCCTAGGATGACTGGATCTGAGGACTCAGCTGATTACTCATCAGCCCATGGCCTGGGGACTCTCATTCACTCTGGTTTGTCTAAGGGCCTTGATTTGTTTTGTTTTGTATTAATTGTTTTTTATTGAACTATATATTTTTCTCCTCTCCCCTCCCCTTCTACCTTCTCCCATGATCCCAATGTTTCCAATTTACTCAGGAGATCTTGTCTTTTTCCAATTCCCATGCAGATTAGATTCATGTATTTCTCTCTTAGGGTCCTCTTTGTTGTCCAGGTTCTCTGGGATTGTAAATTGTAGGCTAGTTTTTCTTTGCTTTATGTATAAAAGCCACATATAAGTGAGTACCTCTGATATTTGTCTTTCTGGGTCTGGGTTTCCTCACTCAATGTTTTCTAGTTCTACCCATTTGCTGGCAAATTCCAAGACTTCATCATTTTTTCTGCTGTGTAATACTCCATTGTGTAAATGTACTACATTTTCTTTATCCATTCTTTAGTCAAGGGGCATTTAGGTTGTTTCCAGGTTCTGGCTATAACAAACAATGCTGCTATGAACATAGCTGACCACATGTCCTTGTGGTACGGTTGTCCGTCCTTTGGTTATATACCCAAAAGTGGCATTGCTGGGTCTTGAGGAAGTTTGTTTCCTAATTTTCTGAGAAATCCCCATGCTGATATCCAAAGGGACTGTACCAGTTTACACTCCCACCAGCAATGGAGGAGTGTTCCCTTTACCCCATATCCTCTCCAGCATNAGGTTGTTTCCAGGTTCTGGCTATAACAAACAATGCTGCTATGAACATAGCTGACCACATGTCCTTGTGGTACGGTTGTCCGTCCTTTGGTTATATACCCAAAAGTGGCATTGCTGGGTCTTGAGGAAGTTTGTTTCCTAATTTTCTGAGAAATCCCCATGCTGATATCCAAAGGGACTGTACCAGTTTACACTCCCACCAGCAATGGAGGAGTGTTCCCTTTACCCCATATCCTCTCCAGCATAAGTTGTCATCAGTGTTTTTGATCTTGGAAGGGCCTTGATTTGTAAACCACACATCAGCTTCTCTCAGCACAGTGTAATCTACACTGGGGCAGAGACACATTATCTTTGGATCAAAGGATTATAAAATGATTTTCCTTTCTTTTTCCAGTTCTAAAGAACTTTTTATGAACAAGACCAATATTAAAATTATTTTAATATCTCTGTACAAAAATGCTGGTGAATAGACAATTCTGGCTCATTGAATAGCTCACTGCTTCTTTGGGGGCAGAGTGAGGATTAACCTCTTGAGAAGTAATAAATTATGGATAGATAATGCGATGTCCTAGGTCTTGGGGACAAAGGTCATGCATCTCAAATGAGAATCTGATAAGTGATTGTCGGTGACTTTCCAGGTGACTACCTCCTTTCAGAAGCGTGCCTGACTAAAGGCTTCTTGGTTTCGCTCTGATCTGATGGAGGAATGAGTCATGTCACCTGACAGTTCAATGAAATAATATTTCAATTATTTATTGCCATTGGGATGATGTCACCACCGACCATTCATAAATCTTCAGTTGTGAAAAAGAACTCAATTTCCTCATCGATCCTCCCCCTCTTTCCTGTGTCCCAAGGGCCTGCTGGTCACTGCAATGTGTGGGTCACTGTCTCCAGAGCCACATGGTGCTCCTGATCCTCCTGGCTCTGTTGACCAGGTGGCTGAGTGTGTTGGCATGCCTAAAAATTTAAAAATCAGAATAAATGATGTAATGATATACTTAGAAGTGTACTCCCTACTCAAATGCACATCATATAAAATTCTTTGTCTCAAGATAAAAACATAAAAACCTAAGTAGTACATTTGTTTAAAAAAGATAGAAAATAGCAAGCTTAGGTGCTACAGGGTTGATTTCAGTGACAGCAAAACCCCAGTCCAAGAACTTCTTCATCTTTCATGATCATGGTTTGAGCTTACATAGTTTTGTTGAACAACTTTCATAGGATTGTTTTATATGTTTGACAGCAAATGAAAGAAGGAAAGGAGGGAATAAGGAAATGAAAATGGAACGTAATATAGGTTTTGGTTAGTTATCCTTGGATAACTAACCAAAAAAAAAGCAGCCAAAGGGTCATTGAACTTAATTCTTACATACACCAGCCCTGTGAATTCACTCATGAATTTTTTTCCATGAAATCCATTTCATTGTCTTATTTTTATTAGTGAAACAAATCTAAAAGAAAACTAACTTTAAGAATAGTCATTACAGAATGTCATAGCAAGCTATGGCAGTAGAAATGGTGATCTTTCATTGCAGCACAGGGTCCTTTCACAGAAATGGAGTTCTTGTCTCTTCCTGCTGCATTCAGGGTCGACCTGGATTCTGGTGCTCTTTATTAAATACAGGGGTAATGAGATGCAGTGATGTCGCAGGTCCCTGCTAACCTGATGATCTGTGAACTCGGGTAATAGAGAACGCTCATGTGGAACCTAACCATCCAATAAATAGGCCCACAGAGGGTTTAATAAATGCCACTCACACATCATCTTTGAAAATTACATGCATTTCCATTAAGATGTGTTTTAATCTTATTGTTCTTGATGGGTATATTTTGACGTGAACCAGTTCACATAATGTGCTATGGTGTCTGTTAGATTCTAATGTACAGCTTTCTCAAGCTGGGGAAATAAGAAGAAGGAGAAAGTTTCTTCAATCAGAGCAACATTCCATATTTTTGCCATTAGGTAGAGAGAGAATTCATTTCTAATCCTTAGCCTGGGAGGTCACATTCCTTTTTAAATTGAGAAACAAAAGCCTATTTAACTGGGATTATGTAAAACTTCCTCCTTCCCACACATCTGGAAGACTATGCTGCAGAACCCTACAAAGCCTGATTTTCCTCAGAAGGATCTCAGAGGAAGAAGCCCAATTATGAGGCCATAGATTCAAATGTCACAGCAAATAACACCTTCCATTTCCCTCTGTGAGCCCCAGTAAAGTTGGGATACTCATCACCAAATCTAACCCCAATTCCTGGAAACATGAAATGTTTCACAAAAGAAGAATAAAATTCTAGGCATCTATAGGTTTTTAGTTTTTGAGAAAGGAGGTTAGAAGGAGAGCACACTTGGGAATTGTTCTGAAATCTTTAGTTAGCGGGGAATGGTTCTCGATTTTATGTGGTTATTTACATCTGTAGAATTTTAAAATCCGTCTTGTCATTCAGACACTTCACAATTATCTTCTGAGAAACTCGAGGTTTCCTTTGTTTGCTTCTGTCTGGTTTCCCTCAGAATGGTTCCCTCATCTTGAATGATGGCTTTTCTTGCCCTTTGTGGTAACAGACTTCTCATGTGGAGTGGTACAATGTTTATCTTCTTGATAGAAAAGGAATGTTAGAAAGGTCATGTGATACATTCATAATCAGGAATTTCACACTAACTGGCTGCACAGGGTGGTTAAAACAATTAGGGAAAGAAATCCCACTGCCAGTGAAACAAGGGATTTTAAGGCATTAGGGTTGAGGAAGTTATGTAGAAGGATCATGGCAATAGTCTGAGCTCAGAAACCAGTCTGGAGACACCTGAAATGCCACTCAGGTGAAGCAGACCACGTCAAGTGGGAGGAACGCGAATAAATAATCCCACACCAGCTCCAAACAGGGTATACTAGGTTTTTCTTTATTAAAAGGGAGACTCATGGGACAGGAATGGGGCTCCACCATCCAGGTGTGGAGCGTGGGAAGAGAGGGCCAAGCGGGCTGGACCGCTGCTTTTTGGTACCCAAAGCCACGCCTCAACCTGGTCCAGCCTCTCAAAGGCCATTGGCTGAGGGCAGTTCCCCATCACCCAGGGATACAGTTTTGGACTTTTCTCTTTGTGTGTATGCCCTTCCTAGTCCCCCTATCCTTAAAAATATATTCTATTATGATTTCAACCAGATCCTAAGCTGTCATTTCTGGTGGTCTGGTTTGTCATCTCCAAATGTCACTACAGCCAGAGAACATCGTTTCCAGTGTAGTCATTGCCTCGGTTTGTGCTGCCCAATGAGATAGGCACTCGTCACATAAGTCTGCTGAGCATTTCAAATATGACTAGTCTGAATTAAGAAATAAGTTACAACTTGGGGGCTGCTATAAAAAAGAGACCATCAAATATGCCATTAATAATTTTATGTTAATTACATGTGAAAATATAATTTGAATATACTACGACAAATAAAACATATTGAAAATTAATTCATTTGTTTCTTTAATTTAGGCCTTCTTGTTTGTTTTCTAATTTTGCCATGCTGGGAACTGAGTCTAGGACCTTGAACTTGTCAGGCAAATGCCCAACTACCAAGCTACCTTCTCTGCCCTATTTCTTTAGTTTGTAATGTAGCTATTAGGAAGTTGAAAAGTACATTCATTTATTTACTTATGAGGGTAGAGAGGCATACTGTGTCATACACGTGGAGAAAAAGGACAGTTGCGTGAACAGGTCCTCTCCTTCCATCGTGTGGACCCCAGGGATCACACCCGGGCTTGGTGGCAGGAGCCTTTCCCATCTGAGCTCTCTGGCCTGCAAACTGGAAGTCAGTTGTATGGCTCCTGTGTCCATTTGTATCTCTCAGGTTTTGATCCTCCAGTCCATCATCCATAGTGATTTCTCTGAAAACTGAATTTGTCTCATGGCTTTGACTTTGTAATAGTGGAAGTCTAAGCATAGCTCTGGAAATTACTAGTTATGTTGGGCAATAGTGTCTCTAAATTCTAATATTTCTAGATAAAATTTAAAAATTATAGGACAATAGTTTTATGTGAGTAAGGGTTTGTTTGTGGACTCCCTAACACAGTGCTTCTCAACCACCTGGTCAGCGGTTTATGAAATCCTCTACTGTCTAAGCCTGCAACTTGGCATCTTTCTGTGTGTACCAGTATGATTCCCGTCATACTAACCCATTGAACTAACAGTTCAGTTTATGAATCATGAATTCTGTGGGTTCTATTCCCTATACACATTGGCATTTCTTCCTTGCTTAGTTTCTAGTAGAACCAGTTCAGAGGCTACCTTCTTCAGGAACTCTTACTTGTCCAGTTTTGAAGGGGTCCTACCACAGTAGTGTGCATTCCTATAGTAAGGACGGAGTCACAATGGAAAATATTGGGATCCCTTGGTTCAGGTTGCAACTCTTCAATTTGATAGCTATGTAACACTGGAAGAATGCCCTTTCCTCTCTGAAGGTCATTATTCTTATTAATAAAAATGAAGACAATAACCTGCAACCTCCGAGAAAGTGTCACACACTTTAAATGCACTTTAAGGCACTCTACCACATAAAACAAGGCAACAAGGAGCTACCGTTTCATGGATGCCTCTGTTGGAACTGTTTGTTTACCCTTCTGCCTTTCCTTATTGTGTTAACTGCTGGAAGAACTAACATTGTATCAGTCCGCCATTGTATCGCTAAAGCTAACCACGGTGTGTTAAAGTCAAGACCTCCTAAGTCCTGTATGTGGTGGTATTAAACAGAAGACTGCAGAGATAAATGATAAACGCATAAACACCACTTGCAGCTCAGAGAAAGGTTAGACCTGACCACCTAGAAGGATAGGCATTCAGGGGAAATAGGCAGTCAGATTGTGAGAAAAATCAAGCAAAGGACATTTGAAAGACTTTGGCAGGAAGCTCATTGATTTATCCCATCAATCCTTGGGGGAAGCCTTCATTCCTCCAGGTAGCAACCTTGTGAGTGACAGCTGGCACTTTTTAGCCCCTCCTTCCCGTTATTCTATGAAGTAGGACTGGTCCTCCCAAAGCTTCACAATGATTCTCTAACTCCAAGCTGTTAGCCTATCTACATTGGCATTGCCTTTGAACAATATAGTAATATGCAGATTTTGCCCTACTTAATCAAGACCATAGAGGAGGAGGCCTGCGATGCTTGCTGTATTGATAGTCTTTTCCTTATATGTGGCTGATTAGGAAGTCCTGGTGAACACATAGAGCTAAAATGGTTACTACAGAAATCCAAGTGCCAAATCTCAGATTCATATTAATAATGATAATTTCAGAGATGGTCCTAGATTAGTGGTTCTCAACCCTCTGGAGGTCAAATGCCCCTTTCACGGGAGTCACCTAAGACCATCAGGAATATCAGATATTTACATTACAATTGATAACAGTAGCAAAACTGCAGTTATGAAGTAGCAACAAAGCAATTTTCTGGTTGGGGGTCACCACAACATGAAGAGATTAGGGTCCTCGAAAAGTCCCATGAAAGACTACCAATCACGTATGCAATCAGCAAGAGTGTTTATTAATTTAAAAAAAACCTACCAATACATTGGGGTGGCAAATGGCAATAGCCGGAGAGACTCAAAGGACCCCTTTTAAGTGGTGTTAGGGGAATTCTAGGGAGGAGAGATTGGTCTGGGGGTTGATTGGTGCTGAGGGGGGATCAGTCTGGGGGCTGATTGGTGCTGAGGGGGGATCAGTCTGGGGGCTGATTGGTGTGGAAGGGATCAGTCTGGGGGATGATTGTTGTGGGGAGATCAGTCTAGGGGATGATTGGTGTGGGGAGATCAGTCTGGGGGCTGATTGGTGCGGGGGGGGTAATCAGTCTTGGGGCTGATTGGTAGGTGATTCTAGCTGTTAGGGACTTGCCAGCGGCAGGGTAGGACACGTTATCTTAGGTAGTAGGAGGCTTTGGTCATCTGCTGAGCTAGCAAAAGGCTATGGGGTGCCTGCTGATTGTTGCCCCTGAGTTGTGATTTTCCTGAGAACTGCTTACTCAGCTCCAGCCTGTTCCAGTAAACTGAAACTAAGGCCTGGTCTCTGAGAGAGCTACTAGCCCAGCCTGCCATGACCCTTGTCTGGCTCCCTGGTCCTCTCAGTGGAACTGTGCCAAAGGGTCCCAGCATTAAGAAAGTTGAGAACTGCTGGCCTAGAGCTGATGGCAGATAGCTATTATGAGTTTTGAATATTCTCTTATTTTTTCTGTCAAGTTTGATGTTTCTCTCAAGCTATTTCATAATGACAAAGAGTAAATAATCCTCATCTGTCACTAATATTAAAGAAGCCCATTAATTCTGTATCAATAAAAAAATTTCAATATAATTTTTTAAACTATACCATATATATGTAAATTTTACTATCTCTCTCTCTATATATATGGATGTTTTGTCTGGATGTTGTCTGTGCACAACGTGTGTGCCAGGTGACCATAGAAGTCAAAAGGCAGCGTCAGATCCCCTGGGATTAGAGACCTCAAGCTACCATGGGGTGCTCCTAGCCGCTGCATTATCCCTCCAGCCCCTCCACCAATCTAATTTTTATGCTATTTTTTAATTAGAAAAGCAATAGGAAGAAATTCATATAGCTTCCTCTGTACCAGAGAATAGAGTCAGCTATACCAGATTTTTAGCTACCAAAAAGGGCTGAAATTCACAATAAATTAATAGTGGTAATCATTTCATTAATAATAATAAGGTGCTACCTCATGCATAGTTATTCATTTACCCAGTATTTATTAGTGCTACATAGAGTAAATGAACATGCCAAAAATGAATACAAGTTTGGTTCTTTGACAGCGCCATTGTCTTCCTTCTAATGTCACAGACATTTTATCAGACTCTTGTAGTACAGGAATAAGAAACGATTCCAACTTCCTGCTAAGATGTATGATACAATGAACTACACCATATGTAAATCCGTATTAGAAGTTCTTTTTCTTTGAAAAAAAAATAAAGGCAATTGGCGTTGCTGATGTTCTATTGGGAGCACAGCTGGAAAGACTGGTACAGCCACGATTGGCTGATGGTAACATGGGTCAGATGTACTTGGACTCGTTTGCCAAGTCTGTACTTCCTGGGCTTCTGCCTCTTGCCCTCAGGGGCCGCACCAGCTCTCTTCACCCTCTGTCTCCCGTCTGGGTGGGAGTTGCTGCCCCCCTCCCTGAAAGCATAAACAATAGAGAGTGCTAACCCAGTGGTCGCCAAGCAAAGGGCAGAATGCCTTTCCACTGAGTTTGGCACCTGGAATGTGAAGTCTTCTGGCATCAAATCCGTGCGGTTTGAGGACCAGATGGGGAAAATGTCTTTCTTCCCTACATGTTAGCTGTGTGATGTCTGTTGGTGGCAATGACCTAGCAAAGAGCATTAGAATGTTACTGAACATATATCAAATGCCGTCCGGTTCTACTAGACATGAAAAAAATACACTTTGATCCTCTCTTACATTTTTTATCACCTTAGTGTACAGTAATAAAATAGAGGATTAAATTATTTTCGAGGTTAACATAGGTCAGCATAACATTAAGTCCACAACTTACTGGTATTAGAACCTGTGTGTATTCTGTAGTTGTATGTAGATTACATTTGATTCCACCATGTGTAGCACACTGGAGTGTAAAATGTACGTTTTCCTGAGAATAGTGATTTGAACAGTTATACTGGCCATACCATGACCTGTATATTTGTGAGGCACATTTCTATTTTAGAGATGTAGACTTTTAGCTTATTAAGTAAGTGGATGTTACTTTATTTTTACACTTGTATTGGGCCTATTGGGCTTCCATATCTTATATGCAACTGTTGGTTCCACCATATTCCAGTCGTAAGGACTGCTGTTTCTCTGCAACTATTTCTGTCAGCTTCTAGACACTGTCTAGAAGTGTCTAGATGTCACACAGTTAATTGTCACGATGGCTAGTTGAGGCTTGGGTCAGACTGCTATCTTCATTTTATTCATTAGGAATTTGAAATTTTAAGGAATTTCCTACCACGACAAGTTACTAAAAGACCCAAGATTTAATCCTAAGCCTTTCTGGCTTGGTGTCTTCTGAACCTCATCAGAATCCACTGTACCATGACTGTCTACTACACAGGGACCATTTGAGCCAAGTAGCAATAAGTATCATGTGTTTCCTTATTGGAGCACGACACCAACCTGTGCTGCCGAGTTCTCGGACTGAGATTGCCTTCTGTGTCCCTGCAGGGTTGAATGTAGCAACTGTGAGACTGGAGAGCAGTGTGGTACCATCATGCATGGCAATGCCGTTACCTTCTGTGAACCATATGGTCCTCGGGAGCTGGTGAGTATGTGCTACTGAGGTCCATCCTTTCATTAAGGTGCTTACTCTGCTTTTGTAAACAAGTTTCTCTTATGCTCTAGGAGTTCAGATGAAAGTTTGAAGTATTATTTGTACTATTATTAATGTCTCAAAATTGAGGGGTGGTTTTATGATCATTTCTCAATACAAATATGATGGTTCTGTCATAAAACTGGCAGCATCAATTTGTCTCACTAAACATGAATCGTCGCTATAATTAGATGTGTTAAGTACAGATGTGATTATGTATATCACATGTACACAATACATGTCATATTTAAACGCATGTGACTAAGTTCTTATATAAAGCCTTGCTCTTATCCTTACTATTTTCTCTTTCCAAGTCAAGAGTTTCTTATGACTTTAAACTGGTTCCTAACAACAGATAAACTCCAATGGATTTCTTTTTTAAAGAGTGTACTGAATAAGTGGGTTTGCTTTTAATGTAATTCATGCCAAGCGACTCCAGAGTCACTCTCATTTAATTACCGTGTTAGCCATTGCTTGAGAAGGTAAATTGTGGGATTATATGTGCAATGAGCATGCTAAATTAAAAGCCGTGCAACCACTCCCGTGAGCATACAGCTCTTGGGCCTTTTGTTTTCATCTTCCTTTCTGACGTGGTGACTGCATTCATTTTACATCCCTGCAAAGGGCATCTACAAGAGCGAGTTCCGGGACAGGCTCCAAAGCTACAGAGAAACCCTGTCTCGGAAAACCAAAACAAAAACAGAAAAACAAAAGCAACAACAACAAAAAAGGACATCGAAACCTTGTGACACTTGGTCCCACCGGCCCAGCCCTCTGCCTCTGGCATGTTTCTTGTGCTGCCTGGCCAGTGCCTGGCTGCTCTGCTCCCAACAGCCCCTTCTCCCTACACATCTTCCTCTTCACCCTGTGTCCCACGCTGCGTTTCAAAGTCGCTAACTTCAAAAGTGGCCGAAAAGATTAGCTTCCGTAGCAAAGAGGGGAGAAAGCCCTATGTATGTGAGTAACTAAAAGATTTAGTTATCGAGATGTGGAAGCCAGCTAACCTTGCAGCATGTTCTCACTTCGTTCTGTTTGAATACCCTTTCTGTGGTAATATATATATTTGACCTATTGAGGGTATGAGTTTCAGAACATGGATGAATTGAGTTTTCGCCTGAAACTAGACCACAAACAAAATTAATTAGATGCAAATTAAAATTATAGGTGCTTATAATTCAAGTCTCAACAGGGTGTTATACCACTGCAGACTCTGGTCATGACATGCTCTCTGAAAAATAAAATCAATTTGCTAGTACTCTTTAAATAATATACCATGATTGAATTAATTATTTATAAACCCTAAAATAAAATTAATTTTATCATAGTTAATTGAGCTGAGAATAACTGCCTGTTTGAGGAGACGCTCCATTCAGTAATATTTCTGAGAACATTGTCAATGGGAAATAAAAGTGTCTTGTAATATAATGCTAGAAAATTCATAGTTCCATAAATTCCTATAGTCAGCAAAAGCCACACGATCGTTTCTCTGTAGTCCAGTCTGTTTATTATTAGGTTTGGACCCCAGTTGGCTAGTGTGGAGGTTAGATGTGAGAGTATTCTTCTCCACGGATCACCCTGTCATCTCAGCATGAGACAGAGAGGCCGAGGAATGGTGAGCTTGAGGCCAGCCTGGGACACATAGCAAGAGCCTGTCTCAGAATGTCTACATAATAATAACCTTGTAAGATATAAGAGTGGCCTGCAGTTTGTATTCCCATAAATATTTCCCAGAAAATGAGCATGTTCTGTAGGTCCAGAGAGACAGAATCCACAGGACTAATGTTCATTTAACGTTCAGTTTTATACTGCGCCAGTCCCCTAGCGGCCAAAGTAAGTGTGGTGTCCATGTTGCCTTTGTAGAAAGCAGTTCAACCAAATGGAAAGTGAGATTCGGTTGCCAGTTAATATTGTATTTCCAAAATCTCGAGCATTTTTATGGAACCCCAAAACTGAATCCAATCGAAGCTGTTGTCTGTGAAAACTGATGAAAGATATGAGCCCTGAAACACCACTTATTAAACAGAGGCCTGCTTATTTTTCATAATCCGGTTTCTATAAATTTGTGAAGTGAAGAACAAACAAGTCAAGAGTCTTTGTCAGTTAAGGCATTTGCTTTGGATCTACTAAAAAAGACATGTGTGTTCCCGAAGTCCTAGCCTGGGGTCTAGATCTGAGGTCCCAGGGCTGGGTCAGGTTGCCCCAACTAAGGAGGAACGCGTCAGTGGAGACACAGGAGGTGGAAAAATCAGGAATAGCATTTGGTTCAATGTGACTAGCACAGGCGAGATGGCCAGTGTCCTAAGAACTGCCTTCTGGGGCTGGCAATGGCACCAGGACCCTACAGGAGATTGCAGCGCAGTGTAGCTGGCCCCCCTAGGTGACTGTTGTCTGGGTCATGTTGATCTCAGGTCTGGTGGTGTGGGCCCCGCTGGCTCCGAAGGAGCTGTTAATGTCTTCCTGCTCACTCCAGCCTCTGGGTTACAGATAAGCCCCTTCATGCCAATGCTTTCTAGACAGCTCCCGGGATTGAACTTGGGTCCTCATGCCTGCACAACAAAGACTTTATTAGCCTAGCTTATCTCCAAGGCCCTCCTATTATTTTTTGTAGCTGAGAATTTCACTAATCTTAGGGCCACAGTAATGAATTGAGCATCAGACATCACAGGAGTCCTCAGCCTCCCTTGTGAAGGAAAAAAATATATAGAATCCATGACTAATCAAAAGCCAGGGTCACCTTGTTAACAGTGTGTCGTGCATAACTTGCTACCCAGTAGCAGAGATCACAGCTGTGTCACTTGGCAGGACAAGTGACCCAGCACCATTTATTTTGTCACCAGGAAAAATACTTAGGATGCTCTAAGAAGCTCTGTGTACTAGCAATAGCAATAACCATCGTGATTCTAATTTATATTTCAAAGAAACAGTTTCATGATTCATCTGGGAATCTATTCAGTTCCATAAAATCATTCAATTTATGTGAAATTAAAAGAAAATTTCTCTATTGATCGTGTGCCTCTTTAGATTTTAATATGAAATTATCTGGATGAAAACCCATGAGGGAAGATGGTTAAACTTACTTTAAAAGCTATGGGGGGAAAGCAGATTTCTTTTCAAAGTATTTGATTGTTGGTATTTCTCTGATATCTCTGCTGGGAAGGAGACAGGAGCCTGAGAAAGACAGAAGCCTGAGGACTGGACATGTCAGCTAGAATTCCCTTTGTCAGGCCACATCGCTGATTCGGGTTTGGAATACAGTAGGAGCTTGTAGTGACTCTGGCTGAAGGGACTATAAAATGTCCCTGCCATCCTCTCTTACCTTGGCTGCCTGCCCACTGGAGTTCCACAGTCACATGGTTAAACGTGTCAGGTCATAAAGGAACAAGACTAAGTCAGCATACTGTGCCTGCCATACTGAGCGTGCATTCACACACTGGCCGTGTCAGAGAGAGGAGCCTCGTGAGGCAGCCATACCTCAGTGGATGGTGCTCAGGAGCCCAGCACAATGAGAATTTAGGTTTCATCTCATTGGAACTGTGTGCCTGCTCCAAAGAATAAATAACTTTATAAATAATCATATATGTGTCTCTCCTCTTTCCAAAGAGGAGAAGTTTGTGAATGAGTTCTTTGGGACACCACAATTTAACAGAAATGTGTCCCAGGCCCTTATTCTTAATATCTCCCCCCTTCTCCTCTTCCCTCCCTTTCTCATTTTAAGAAATAGCCATAGGTTCTTCAGTTCTTTTGCAAAGTTGTATAATCATTATACAATCAGTTTGAGAATATCTTATTATCTCTCCTGCAAAGATTATGGCATTTAAATTCGCTATTTTAGTTCTGTTGACTTAAAGAAAGCTTTTTGACTGCATGCATTTGCTTTGTGCGCATAGGGTGTAGGGCACAGGGATGACACAGCACACATGTGAAGTCAGGGGACAGCTGGCTAGAATCTCTCTTCCTTCCTTCCACCAGGTCCCTGGGCTTGAACTCATTCTCAGGTTATCAAGTGTCTTTAACCAGTGAGGCATATCACTGCCCCTCTATTTACTTTTTTCTTGTTTCCTCTTTTGTTTTACTTTTTTACTTTCTTTTATATAGTAGTTTTTATTTTTAAATTTATTTAAAAAAACTTTTTCTCATCTTACATGCCAACTCCACTACCCACTCCTTCCCCTTCTCCTGTTCCTCCACCTTCCCCCTCCCACCCCTCATCCCACCCCCATCCACTCCACAGAGAGGGTAAAGTTTCCCATGGGGAGTCAACAAAGTCTAGCACATTGCTTTGAGGATGGACCAGGGCCTCCCTACTATATGTAGGCTGAACAAGGTATCCCTCCAGAGAGAATGGGTTCCAAAGCGCCAGAACAAACAGCAGGGATAAATCCTGGTCTCACTGCCAGTGGCTCCACATTCTGCCCCAGCCGTACAACTGTCACCCACATTCAGAGGCCCTAGCTTGGTCCCATGCTGGTTCCCTCGCTGACAGGCCAGAGTTGAAAGACTTTCATTAGCTCAGGTAAACTGTTTCAGTGGGTGTCTCCATCATGGTCTTGACCACTTTGCTCATATTCTCACTCTTCCCTCTCTTCAGCTGGACTTTGGGAGCTCAGCCCAGTGCTCCACTGCGGTTCTCTGCATCTGCTTGTATCAGATGCTGGATGAAGGTTTTATGATGACATTTACAATATTCACCAATGTAACTACAGGGAAGGACAGTTCAGGCACCCTCTCCACTATTGCTTAGGGTCTTAGCTTTCTAGTCTTTTTGTTTGTTTGTTTGCTTGCTTGCTTGTTTTTTGTTTTTGATACAGGGTTTCTCTGAATAACAGCTCTGGCTGTCCTGGAACTCTCTGTAGACAAGGCTGGCCTCAAACACACAGAGATTCACTGCCTCTGCCTCCCAAGTGCTGGGAGGCGTGCGCCACCACTGCCTGGCTTTTTTCTACTCTTTTACTCTTACTTTATGTTCCAGTTTCTGTTTGGTCACCTTTTCATGAAACTCTCTTTGGCTCCCAGGCTGGTGATAATGTAGAGGAAGGTGATAGGCTGCATGCAGTCCTATCAAAAGCCCTTGCAGGGTGTCCTGAAAAGTTGTCTCAATGACTTTCTGCGAATCTTACCATCCAGGCTCAAGTTGGGGTCTCTCACAGTTTGCTCCCCAAAGAGGAATAAAGGAATCTGTGTTCCTGGCACACTGGTGAGAATGGTGAACAGCTGGGGGAGTGTAGCCTCTGTGGTCTCGCTTCCTTGTTCCCAAAGCCCTTCTCCCCCAACTTTGTCTTCCTCTCATACCCCTTGTTTGTATTTTCTCTCTAGACCACCACATGCCTGAACACGACAACAGCGTCTGTCCTCCAGTTTTCCATTGGTAAGTCTCACTTAGCGATCGTAGCAATCTTACTCAGAAACGCTTGTTTGAATCAGAGAATACAACTGTGCCAGATGCTTTTAGGATTGGGAACGAGTAAATCATTTAAGAAGTGAAGTTAAATGTTTTAAAATATTATACTTCTATCTCACTCCTTGCCAGTAGTGAGTGGTGTCAAAAGCGCTACAGATAATCGGTAACATTTTAAAGACTTTTTATTATGTGCCATTTATTTATGGTGTGTGTGTGTTTGTGTTTGCAGTTTATGGCTTGCATATGGAGGTCAGAGGACAACTTGATGGAGTTGCTTTTCTCTATTCACCCTGTGAATCATGGTGATCAAACTCAGTTTCCAGAATTGGCAGAATCACCTTTGCTCCTGGCTTCACAGCCCTGAAATATTTGTTATCAAAGATAACATAAGGATTTCGAATGCATTGGGTTATTCTATTGTGGCAGAAATGCCTTCCTAGTTATGTTTGCTCAGATTAAGACAGACATATGTTCAGTTTTCTGAACTCTGATGGGTAGCAGAAGAGATAATTATGAATGGTTGAAAGAAACTAAGATTTTATGTTTGACATATATAACCTATGTTTTATTTTGATTAATTAATTATTTAATGAAAAATTACTGTATCTGGAAAATATTTCTTCTAAGGGTTTCTGTATGAAAAGTAAAAGTCCCTACCCAAAATATTCAGTAACAATCTGCCTTTTAATGAAATGCGAGAGATTTTGCTACCTATTCCGTTCTTTTTAAAATTTTATAAATATGTGCATATATATATATACACACTATGTCTGTGTATGTGAATCAATAAGAAACTTGTATACATTTCCAAAGAGAATATTCTAGAGAAAGAGAGAGTGTCTTCTCCACGAGACGTAGGTCTATCTCTGACCTGCTGCAGAGTTTGCTGGCATCTGATAGCCACACCCTGGCCAGTGTTCTGTAGTCCCCACCCTCTGGGCTGCCCATCTTTGGAGACCAACCACTGGTAGAAGACCCTTTACCTCAGCAGCTCCCATTCCATACTGCATGACAGTTTTGGCAGCTGGGAGCCCATGGGGGTTGGCTATACCAAAGTGTGGTTTTCTAGGCATATGCTTGTTACTCCTCCGTCAGCAGGGCCTCGTATCAGCTTGTGCAGGTGTGTGAAACTGCCTGGTTACCATTTTGGTTCCTTCTCACATTCAGTATAGCCCACATTCAATAGGCAAATCAAAAGTGCATATTCGTAAAAAAAAATTGTTAGCAAAGATAAGAAATGGCGAGTTTTTAGATTTTTTTCAATCTGTTAGCTTGCCTATCCTAACTCATTATCAAGATGAAATACAGTTCTTTTTATGGTTATAGTCTGACAATAACAAATTTTTAAAACTATAGCCAGATAGGCCTCTTCATGGATCTTAACTAGAATTAATGTGTTCTATTTACTACATCACTGAAAAGTCAAAGTAATTTATCTGTGCTGGGGGTGCATTTGTTGGGGTTCTGTAGAGTCACAGAACTTATAGAATGAAAATCTCTAATACACATGCGCACACACACACACACTCACACACACACAAATTTTTTGGAATGACTCACAGACTGCAGTCCAGACAATTGAATAATGACTAGCTGTGAACAGAAAGTCCGAGAATCTAGCAGTTGCTCAGTCTCATGAGGCTGGGTGTCTCAGATGGTCTTCTGTGTGTGCTGGAATCCTGAAGAAGTAGGCTCCGATGCCAGTGAAGGAACAGATGTTCTGACCAGGCAGGGCAGCTGACGAAGAATGAACCCTTGCTTCTTCCATTGTCTGTATGTAGGCTTCAGCAGAAATATGACATAGGTTAAGGGTGAGCTTTTCTACTTCAAGATCTGGATCGAACACGTGCGTCTTTCAGCCTAGATTAGAATAGGTTAGAGGCATATGTCTTCCCACCTCAGAGGTCCTGATTAGAAGTAGATTTACCCACTTCAAACCAGTCAGAAAATTTCTGACAGGTGTTCCCTCCATTTCTGGCTTGTAGTTCCTTCCAGATGGAAACAAGTTGACAACCAAGAATAGCCATCACGTGAGGTTTTCTTTTTGTTAAAATAAACATTAATTTCAAATATTATATTCAGGTAATGAAGGACCACAAAGGCACCCATAATTCCACCAGATTTTTCATTTTGATCAAAGGAGAAGAGATCTATCATCAATGAAAGTGTTCTTTAATATAGGAAGGAAGAAAATCTCATTTTGTGAGTAACAACGATGACATCGATTCTCTATTTCCCAGACTTTTCAGTCAGACAATTGCAATATCAGTTCAGTAGAACTCACAGAAAGGGAGCAAGCAGAGAGCGCTAGGGAGATGGTAGAGAATGTAAGGTTTAGCAACGTGACCTTCAGGACACAGAATAACTCCAGGCCAAGGGTTAAGGTTAGCTGGAGCATCTGACTTAGCCTAAATTTTAACTTTCCTACCTGTTTATAAACCAGTTCATATAATTGAGAGCACATATTTGATGCCTGGCTCCTATATTAAATGATATAAAGAGTAACAGAACCAAGGAGAAATGGGCCCAGGGAGAAAGGAAGAGATAGAGATTCAAGTTTATAACCTTCAAAGTACATTTTTAAAATCTTTCTGGGTGATGCTTTTAAAATTTAAAAAAAAGAAATTGTAATGTAGCATTGGTAATGAACCAATATATCTAGTTAGAGAAATTTTAGTTTATCGATTAGAAACTTCATTGGGAAATTTATTCACTACATTTTCAGACTAGAAGTTTTAAGGTATAAAAAGGGTTAAAAACAACCGCAAACCATTACCTACACTGTGTATGATGCTGCTGGGTAAATATGACATTACAGGTGGAATTGTTTCCAGGATGGTTGTATGTATCTTATGATCACTCATTTCTATGGGTGTTTAGGAGGTAGAAGGCAGTGACATCCTTCTGTTGACAGAGATGCTTTGAGTGCTACATTTAAGCATCTACCTAAGTCCCAAGTGTGTCATAAATGTGTGGATTCATTTCCGACTTTACAAGCCCATAGTAATGAAATATCAAAATAGCAACTGCAGTTTAATAACTATTTCATCTATACCCACCTCAAAAGTTGTGCAGAATCAGTTTTGTGTTGTGAGCCTGGCATTTGCATTTCTTTATGTATCTTGGGATTCTCTGAATCCATACAGTTAATGAGACTGTAGCCAGGCAGCTTCAGTGACACTACTGGAGAAGACAGGTAGAATGTGCCGTGTTTCTCGTACAGACTCAGAGAGTACATAGATAATAGTTATTATTTATGAGCTCAATTATGAATTATATTATTAGCTATATTTTCATATTGTCCTTGTAAATATTTCCAGTTAAGTTACAAATATAATCCAAGTACCTCACAGACCTGTATACAAAAATTGCTTACATTACTAAGTTGTGTCTTTAAGTTCCTTCAAATATGTGTAATGTGGATAAATATTACCTGTATACATAAAATGCTATTGTTCATGTGTCTACATGCATATAAATAAATATATATGCAAACATTCTTAAGTAGATGACTTTGAACATTAAGAACATTCTGAAAGCCAAGTTTTGCAAGCTAAAATTTATCAGGTTATCAATAGCTAAGCCATTTTTGAAAAGTGTCCTGAAATATTCTAGGAACTTTTCATTTTTCCATTCTGATGAAAGATCTGGTTTCCATTTCTGTCCTGAGGCATCGATTTTCTGCAGTCCTCCTTTGATTCATTGGATTCAACTTATGGAATTTACGGTTATAGCCTTAGGGGCATTTGCCCACCTCCTTTAGATTTCCTCTGGGATGGGAGGAAAAATTTGAGCTGATGCCCCTTGCTAACCATTATCTTACAGATTTCTCCAAACTGTTTTCCCAGACAGATTTCTGCTTCCAAGGGAAATACCAGAGGCTCCTCATATCTGTCACTCACTTAGCAGAGTTTTCCTGGATATTTGCTTCTCATTGTCTTGAGATAACCTTAGCTGTGGTAAAGGAGAAGGTGAGGATACAGCACTGTATACAGCATCAGCTGGGCGGTAGGAAACACCTGGTCTGCAACAGGAACACTTCAGGGCCAGGTTGTTGGAGTTAGGGTGACAATGCCAGGTTGTTGCAGTAGAGGGTGACAATGCCAGGTTGTTGCAGTAGAGGGTGACACTGTCAGGTTGTGGCAGTAGAGGGTGACACTGTCAGGTTGTTGCAGTAGAGGGTGACAGTGTCAGGTTGTTGCAATAGAGGGTGACAATGCCAGGTTGTTGCAGTAGAGAGTGACAATGCCAGGTTGTTGCAGTAGAGAGTAACAATGCCAGGTTGTTGGAGTTAGAGTAACAACGTCAGGTTGTTGCAGTAGAGGGTGACAATGACAGGTTGTTGCAGTAGAGGGTAACAATGCCAGGTTATTGCAGTTAGAGTAACAATGCCAGGTTGTTGCAGTAGAGGGTGACAGTGTCAGGTTGTTGCATTATTGGTCACAATGTCAGGTTGTTGCTTTTTTGGTCACAATGTCAGGTTGTTGCAGTAGTCAGTGTGTACAGGTTTCAGGATGCCAGGGCGAATTCAGTCCAAAGGCAGGGGTTGCAGGGAGCTTCCTAACTGGAAAACTCCTGTGAGCCAACAACGGGAGTCTCCTCCCAGGGCAGAAGAAGGCTTCAGCATAGAGCAAGGGATTGAACACAATCAAGGGGAGAAATGAGGGTGCCCTCCTAACCAGGACTGCCCTGGAAAGATGTAGACAATGGCAGGCAAATTTGGGCATATCCAAAGAGCTAGTTCATACAGGCTGCAAATTTTAATATTTATTAGAGTACTGAGTGAGAGTTTTTAGTCAGTTAATTGAATTTACTGAAAATGGCAAACTTCAAGCACTTGGGAGGCTAAGGTAGAAAGATTGAGAATTCAGGGCAGGCTGGTACATAGAACAAATTCAATGCCAGCTTGTGCCACATAGATCCTATCTCAATAAAAATAATTAATTTTTTAATGGCACAGTTTTAACAGAGGTCTGCAAAAATGCCTCTTAGACAATAAAATATAATTGTCCTGGTTAAGTCCAACTGTCAACTTGACACAGCTGGTGTTATCTGAGAGACTCTCAGTGTGGGAGCTGCCCCAATAAAATTTGCCTCTGGCATTTCTGTGGGTCATTTCCTTGATGGCTGGCTCATGTGAGAAAGCTTGCAGTACCATGGGCACTACCATCCCCTGGCAGGTGGAGCTGGGCTGTGTAAGAAAGCTAGCTGGGCAGATCCCAGAGGACAAGTCGGACCATAGCGGACCAGCTTCTCCACGGCTTCTGCTTCTCCTGCCTGACTTCCTCAGTGATGCACTGTGACCCAGAAGTGGAAGCCAAATAAACCCTTACTTCCCGCCATGACGTTTATCACAACAAATCAAACTAGGACAATAATAAAGTGAGTTTCTTTAAAAATCTTGTCTTTATAGTTAGGACGGAACTTTTCTGGGTAGACACTTAGATTGAGCCACTCTGTAAAAATATGCTTATTCACTTCTGCCCAGTTCTTTCTTTAGAAGAACGGGAATCTTTTGCCAAATAAGGATTAAAGATAAACAGACACCATAAAGAACAACTAGTGTGGTTGCGGAGAGTTTGGGTGGGTTTCACTGGATAAAGCACTTGCCATCTAAGTGTAAGGACTGAACACATTATTTAAAAAGCTGAGCAGGAATCTGGGTGGTGGTGGAGCACGTCTTTAATCCCAGCACTTGGGAGGCAGAGGCAGGTGGATCTCTGTGAGTTCTAGGCCAGCCTGGTCTACAGAGCAGGTTCCAAGACAGGTTCCAAATCTACAGAGAAACCCTGTCTTGAAAAAAAATGAAAACAAACAACAACCAAAAAAACAAAAGCTGAGCAGGCACAACAGCCGCTCATAATCCCAGTACTCAGAGGGCAGACATAGGGGAGCCTCATGGCTAGCTGGCTACCTAGACTAGCAGGAATCGGTACACTGTATTTATTTCCCCATAAATACAGTGGAAAGCAAACATGGAAGACTCTTGGCATCAGCTTCAAGCCTCCACATGCACATTCACTACATATGTGTGAACACATGTGCATATACACACTTGCATGCACACACGCAAACAAACAGATCTGATGGTGGGACGTGGGTAAATCTGTCGCAACATTGTTAACATTCATAGATCCAGAGCTAGGGATGCACAAATAAAGATTTACTACCAGAGTGACGAGCAGTCACTCCAGTGGCATCGAGAGAAGTGTTAACTCAGTGGCATGCAGGCTTTCGTGAAAAAAAGCGGATTCAGAGAAATGATCTGGGGATGTCAATCAGTAGAGATGATCCTGAAAGAAATTAAGAATCACCAATAAATTTCGCTTCTACTGACAGAAATTGGCAGAAATACATACTTGTGTGCTCAGCAGAGTGGAGTTATTGAACGCTTTTAGAATATGTTGTTTGTTGATGATTCATAAAACTGATTACCTTTTTAAATTTGGCTTTATTTATGGATGTCTGGGTTTTTGTCTTGTGTGTCTATGTGATGCTTGTGTGTCTGAAGGTTACTGTTTTTATATTGGAGAGTTGTGTGTGTGTTTATATTGGAGGGTTTGTGTTTGTGTGTGTGTTGTTTATATGTGTTTTTTATATTGGAGAGATGTGAGTCTCTGTGTTTTTGTATTGTTTTTCGTTTGCTTTAATAATGTCAAAACAGTGAAAGAGCATTAGATCATATATGCTTAATATTTAGATATTAAAATATGAAAGAATTCTTGAGCCTGAATTTATTTCTTTCTGTACTGCACACACCAAAGGGTCTTTGCAATAAACAAGAGCTGCCTGCATCATATGAACATGCTCTGAAAAGTAAACTCTGGAATAATCCAAAGTTTAAGGTACTCTTAGCTGAGTTGGAAATTAATGAAAAAAAAGAAATGTGGCTTCATTCTTTTATTAAATAAATAAAATGCCACTTGTGTGAGAGATTATAGCTCTTGTGGCTTAGAGAAACTGTTCATTTTTTCCCTCAAGCCCAATTCATAAACTTCTTAATTACTCAGAACTTGATTCAGTAGATAAATTTTCTCAGTTCTCTTAGAGCAGGTAATTCAGAGGGAGGACAAATTGAGCCCTCCGTAACTCTGTGTGAATCACTGCTCATTCCCTCTATGAATTTACTAAAATTATAGATTATATTTCAGACTAGAGTCTTGTGCTTTGCACGAATTGCTATCCTTGCTAAGACCTTCAAGAAGTTATTACTGAATAGTGAAACCTCATCTGAAACATGCAAATCTGTGTCGTACCAATGGTACTAAAAACAAATATAAATAAAATAAGGAATTTTAGAAAATTTTGATGGCAAAATTAATTTAGTGCTATACTCAATGAAGTTCAATACATGTTTTGTTTGATTATAAAATTCTTAGCTACAAATTATATTAAAATTACGTTTAGAGCTTAATTTTCATGTCAATACATAAAACCTAAATATCTATATATAGAATACATCTATATATCTGAAATTAATTAATAACTGTGTGGAGCAGATTTCAACTGAGGATATCCTGCCTTTCACCACAGGAGTGGCCCGTGCCTCTGTATGGCACATATGTCTTAAAAGAAAAGTTTAAGTTGAAAACATACATGATTCATTTGAGATAGACTTATATTTTTTGGATCCTTTTCACACCAAAGAATCAAATGGTATTTTTAGAAGAGACTATTTTATCAGTTTAAATGCTGCAGTAAAAGATACTCTAAGTGTAAGTTTCTGAGAAAATTTTAGATTAATTTTTAATTTCTAAAACCAGTAACTAAGTGAAAGATGACTTTCATATAAATTAGAATACCTGTTGAAAAGTAAAGATACATCCTTCTTCCCTTTCACTTGCAATATTCACTTTGAAACCCACCCAGTGATACTTAAATATCAGTAATTAACTCCTAACTGCATTTTGCTAACGTTAATCAGGGCTTTTCTTCACCGAGGGAGTTCATAAGTAACTGCAGGACGAGAAGATGATCGTTAGGATAGACAGTATCCTTCCCAGTACCACTTCTCTGAAAACTCATTCTGCTGCCCTAGGCTGATGGCCCTAGACCATCAAGTCCTCTGAATTCCTTTGGTGATATCTGCTTCATTCTGCTTTGACTGACCATTCTGCACATCTACTTTTACCCTTCATTGCTAGATAATCCTCCCGGACTGGGGAATGTGCATCTCTTTGTGGCTTTAGACACACGTGACCTAAGTTGAGTTTAATACACAGCTGTGTGTGGAAAGTGACTTTCATGGTGCTCCACATCTATGCTCAGTATCACACCCATTTCCGACGTCTGTAGCAATGGACTAGGCTGAGGGAAATCTATAAACAATTCAGATCTTAGTGTGAACCAGTAATGTCCAGTTTCTTGTTGATTAATGAAGGGCACTTGATAAAAGTCCTTCTATCACAGAGGAGCTCTTCGGGAGTTTGCTGTCTACGATACACTGCACCTGGAATCACTCGTCTTACACCTAGACTTTTATTGCTGTCTTTACAGATAAACGTTCTAGGAGCACTGGTTCGTTTGTTTTTATACCAAACTAACCCACTATTCCTACAGGAGTAGTATCTTACTCTGTCAAGTCTACAAGTATTAACCTACAAGCTGTAACTATACTGTGACCCCAGTTTTAAACCTAAATTATTGTCATTTGCAGATCAGTTTAATATTTCTTAGTTTCCATGTTGTTTTGTTCCTCTCCTACTCTACAAAACCTACGCTATTATATTGTTACATATTGATACAATTTACATTGCTTATAAATGATATAAAATATCATTAACTTTTCTGTAGTGGCAATCTAGCTTCTTGTCTAATACCACTCAAGTGAATTGTTTTTATTATTCCTATTATCTTACTGCATGTGAACTATCACAGAATATCGTGGAATGAATGTAACATTTCAAGACAAGTGGGCAAAAAGACCAGGAAAGATGAGAGTTTTGTCTTAAGGACCATTTTACGGGATCCTCAGACCATGACTTACGTATATCTATCTACAAAGGAATGGCTGCCGAAGGAAGATGGTCCTTGGCTGAGCCGACGGTCTGCCTAGTTCCCAGCAGGCATACTCTAAGCTGCAGACACACATCTGCTGGTGTCAGACATCCTCGACTGCAGGGCTGCTCCTGCATTTCATGAGGGGCACTTGATCCTTCTATGCAATGCCTGCATGCAAAGCTTATGCCTTGTGAAGCTCAGGGGCTGAGGTCAAAGAGGCCACACTTTGATTCCTGGGTGAAAAACTGAGCAGGGAGGAATGTGTACCCTATCCGATCATGTTTTGTGGCAGCCCAGGAAGTGTCCTGGGGCTTCTAGATGCCAAATGACATAGACGGGAATTGTGGCTGAAAGGACACCACAGATAATCACTTTAATTAAAAATTGTTCCATTCTATACAAAGGCACATCCTGGAATAACTCTTAGACTTGTCAAGAACAAATGAACTCAATTTTGGTAAAAAAAGAAAAAGAAAAGAAAAATGAAAAAGAGAAAGAAAAAAAGAGCAACCAAAGTTAATAAATTTGATAAAACATTTTATTGATAGAAGTTGTCAATTTAGAGAAATGAATATGTCCACAATATTTGGTCAGCACCGAGTTATCAATTAATAACTATCAAGCATGGAAATCTAGGGTTTATTGTCCATATTGCGATTTGCGCACTAAAAACACCCCTGGGGGAAATGGCCTGTTTATAATTTATAAGTACAGATATGTTTATGACTTATATTTATAATTGAGGAAGCATTATAATATAGTAGACAGGATTAGTGCACACGAGAAGATTCTTTTTAAGCATTTACTCAAACAGATATTAAGGATTAGGAGAAAACAAAGTAGAATATTTAAATTAATGACACCTCAAAACTATTCTGTAGGTATTAAAAACATGCTTCTTTTAAATCTCCCAAATGAGGAAACATGATGTTTTCAGAGCTAGTATTTTCCATCTTCTGTTTTATATCCGTTTATTTTTTAAATGATGATACCACAGAGCAATGATTTCTGCTTGGGGTTGGATCTGTCAGTGAACAGGATCTGTGCAAAGAAATGTGACAGCGTGTGACTTCTTCTTGTCTCACCCCTTAGTCATCTTCCCGTCTGAACCCTCATTAGGGGACCTCTTCCAGTTTGCGGCAGATGGACAATGACCACAGGAAATAAGATGAACAGCTGTCCCCCGCTTTGATGCCTGTCCCCCTTTTGGTCCTCCCCTGTTTTCTACATTGCCACACCTATCGAAGAGACACACTGATTCTCTTGCAGTTTGTGTATGTGGCAAACACTGAGACCTCCCCCATTTTCTACAGTCATTGTTAAAGGATCAGTAAAGATGCACAGCTGCCTCCAGCAAAAGAGTTGAACACATTCAAGCTACTATCGAAAGTGGGTCATGACCTAGTGATAGTCTTGATTGGGCAAAATTGTTTTTGGAAAAAGGTCACAAAGTAACAGGAAGCTCTTACTATTTAATGTCTTGTGGGTACCATGATGGTATTCCCTACCCCAGTGAATCATTTTTAAAAAAAATCACTATTGCTTTTAAAAAAGAGAAAATTATTTCACCGATAGGTTCAAGTTGTCCTTCACCTCTTCCGATTTCAATTTAGAGTGAGACAAGTCTGTTCACTGTTGACTGCAGCTTAGGGCAGTAGGGTAACTCCTGGGATGACATTGTCCAGCCTTCTAAAGCTTTCCTTAAAGAGGCTCCTCCATTTACCCATCTTGAAAGACAAAGGGGCATGTTGATCCTGCTAAGATTTGCTCCAATCTTAGCAAGGAGCCCTAAGCAGCCAGACTGCGTGCATTCTGTGACTTGGTGATGTTTTTATATCTAATGCGGTGATTTACATGCTGCACCAAGAGCCTGCTCATCCCAGAGGCTGAGGCGTGAGTGATGGCAGCGTGGCTCTTATGCCACAAGAGTCCTCCGAGGTCCCTGTTCAGACGCTCCTTGAGCCCGCAGTGTTTATGACCCTACTACGTTATCTAGAGGCATGATTTCTGCTGGTGTTCTTCCCCATCTATCACTCCTGTGAGATGGGTCCTCTCCTCCTTCTGGGGCTCTGGGCTGCATTTTAAAAGGCAGATTGTTTTTTAAGCAGAACTTTGGCGGGGAGGAAGCTGCTCTGGGCTCTCAGTACCGGTCCCCAAGAGGACAATAGCTCTTTCTATTGTGTCCTGCTCTGATCTAATTTTCTTCGGAAAGTCCTGGGATTACTGGAAAAGGACATAACCCTGAAAAAAAAAAACCTACCCAGGCCTTGAGAGACAAAATGCCAATTGATTTATCCTGTCGCTATAAAAGGGAAAAGAAATAGAGAGAGCTGCCAAAGATACAAGCTCACAATCCCTAATCTGCAATTTCATATCATGAAAAAAAGAAAACTACAGGAAAAATATGAGCCAGGTTTGTTTTTCAGTATATGTGCTGGCAAGCCTAGCATGACCTGAATTCGTTTGCCAGCAAGACTTGACTTGAGTGATTTAAAGTTATTTATAGCTTTTGTTTCTGCTACTTAAGTGAATATGCACACATTTTACTGTAGAAATGTTAATGTGCTCGATAAGAAAGCAGTGTGCCAGCTTTGCTTAGGGTGTGGCATATCATATGCTATGTGCACCCTTTCTTTTCTGAGATCTGCATATTTAATAAATAAACTATTTGAAATCTATTATCCATCTAAACCTCTTGGGATTAAGAACCTATGTAGCTGTCTTTCTAGAAAAGAAGTAACTCATCAGTGTTCACGAGAGGTTACTAATATTCCTGTCTTTAGATAGCCTTGAGGGTATGCCCAAAGCTTGTAAAAGTTGTTTATGTCAGCTGCCAAGACAGATGGAAAAAATGGGAGGGGTTTTAATGAATCTTTAAGGCTCCTGGATCCAGCAGACAGCTACAGTCTTCCCCATGTGTATACAGGAAGGTGAATAAACTATTACCCAGTGAGCAGTCCTGTGGCATCCTTCAGATAGGCTATACTTGACTCACGCTTATAATTGCTATTTGCTTATGTGCTGCTCATGACATTCTTGAGAATGTCAGCTCTATAACAGCGCTGTGCAATCCCTGATGGATCGGATCAGCACAGGACCACTCCAGAGGGCAGGTCCTGGGAACTGCTGGGTCACTTCAGCTTGTATTGAACTTCTAGAGCTCTTAAGATCATATTCAAGTTTGACTCCAAAACTGAATATTTCTTATGTCAGCAAACAACTGCTTAATAGTAATTTATTTAATCCCAACCCAATGGTAATGTGTTCCATTTCCTTATCAGAATATTTTAATTCAGTAATAGAGAAAAGAATTTTAGGAAATTCTAAGTGCTTTTTCATCCTTCAGAACAGTTTTGTATACCTATTTATTTTAAATTGGCAAATAGAATTAGATGTGTTTGCCATGGACAACATGTTGTTTCGAAGTATCTGCACAGCCAGGCATAGTGGTGCACACCTTTAATCCTAACACTTGGGAAGCAGAGGCAGGTGGATCTCAGTGAGTTCTAGGACAACCAGAACTCTATATCGAGATCCTGTCTCAAAAATAATCAGTCAGTCAAACAAACAAACAAACAAAAAGCAACAGTGCTGATTCTTCATATTCCCAGATAACTAGATCCAGCCACACACACCCATTCTCTTCCTATTGTTAAAATACATTTATTACCGGCTTGTGCCATGCTTGGAAAAGTAGAAGATGAAGTCGGGGATGTGGTTTAGTGTCCTCTGCTACTCGGGCTCTTGGACAGTCATGAAACCCAGGAAAAAATGCTGAGTTTGTTCTCTGCAGAAGGGCTTCACCATTTGTGCATTTAAATTGCAGTTTGGAGGGGCATGGCAAGAGGAAAAACTGTAAACCTGTAGAATTAAAATCAGGTGCAAGCATGATTGCTTATTTAGAATGAAAATTGCAACTGGTTTTGGATTTTTAGAAACTAACAATTCTACAGAAACCTCTTTGATAACTTTTGGTGACCTTATAATGTTGATTCATGTCCATTGGCTGCATGCTCTTAAGACATCTTATTATATATCAAACAATTTTGTAATATTTTCTATCAAGAGCACAGAGAGGTAATTCTGTCTCTAGGGTTTGATGCTTAATGTCTTAACCATACCTACTGTTTTCAAATTATGTCATTTAAATGTGGAGGACAGTTATTACACAGGAAAAAAAGGTCTCATTTAGATTTCAGGACATTTTTAACTTCTTCCGTGCAGTGACTCATCTTAAACTAATATTTGAACTGACATCATTCGTTAACCAATGCGTCATGGGTGTCTTTGAGTCAAGGTGCTGTGTGCGTCAGCACAGTGAGCTGTAGGAGTTCCTGGTGGTTCTTTTGAGACTGGAAAGAACTATATTCTCAAATAGATGCAAACTACAGAAGAAAGTCAGAACAACCCACAATAAATGTATCTTCAAATCAGTTCTTTCTAACATACATTCCCAATGCAGTCAGGGTTGCCGTTACGACTGACTGCTACAGGGCAGCCCAAGGGAGTAGCAAGACTGGAGATAGCAGATATTTTAAGACACTATCATGCAGAACGTTGCTAGAGCCCCCAGAAGGGCCTTGGAAGGAACCAGTACATACAAGTCAGCTTAATGGTGAATGCATACTAACCAAGTTAGAATTAAACACCGTATGTACAGATGCTGCATTAACTCATCTGTCTGTATTCACATTCTGATCAGCTGTTTTGCTTCCTTTGATTCTCCTGCTTAGTTGCCTCTGTTTTTCCTCTGAAGTGTCCTCTGCATCTTTAAGACACCTACTTTCGCCTGCATCACAGTTATCCGCAGGAACCACAAAGACCTCTGTACGCCGCTGCATTTTGTGTTCTGCTTCCTAGGAAGTGCTGCACACTCACATAGGTTTGGAAGCCGAGCATCTTCTTTGACACTTAGAATATTTCGCAGCCTGAGACTTTCTAACACATATGCAGAGACACACAAATGTTGACGTTGGTATCAAAACATGGGGAGGGGACATCTGTGCCAAATGGCCCCTCTACCCACCCTTGTGTAAGTCTGCCCCTGGCAACAATTTGGAGAAGAAAAGTGTTCGTCTTCTTGATTGCTTAAATGTTTTGATGCTATGTTTTAACATCTTAGAGCAGGGTGTAAAGAATGAGCCACAAGTTAGCCGGGAATGCTTTTGTCAGGAAACACGGTTATTATGTTGACTGTCTTAGTTTCTGTGACCTACGCTAGGAATGTGCAACTAGTTTCTGCCAGTTGTTGATTTATGTCACCAAAGGACAATGTTAAAACAAGAACAGAGATGCAACATTGGCGAATCATGCGCCGCAGTCTTAAACAGATCGTCTTGGTATACGTTCAAAAGACATCAGTGTGCTGCCCTGGTGCCTCCAAGAGTTCCCGTCTCCATTCTGGTAGAAAGGCTGCAGAAAGAGGAGCTCCCTAGAGCCGATGGTGCGGCAGTGCGATGAGGAAATTAAATCCGGGGTCAGCGAGTGATGGGGGAATCCCATCCGGGGTCAGTGAGTGATGGGTGAGAATCCCATCCAGGATCAGTGAGTGATGGGTCAGCCAGTGATGGGGGAGAATCTCATCCAGGGTCAGTGAGTGATGGGTCAGCGAGTGATGGGGGAGAATCTCATCCAGGGTCAGTGAGTGATGGGTCAGCGAGTGATGGGGGAGAGTCTCATCCGGGATCAGTGAGTGATGGGGGGAATCCCATCCGGGATCAGTGAGTGATGGGGAGAATCCCATCCGGGGTCAGTGAGTGATGGGGGAGAATGTCATCCAGGGTCAGTGAGTGATGGAGGAGAATGTCATCCGGGGTCAGTGAGTGATGGGAGAGAATCTCATCCGGGATCAGTGAGTGATGGGTCAGCGAGTGATGGGGGAGAATCTCATCCAGGGCCAGTGAGTGATAGGAGAGAATCTCATCTGGGGTCAGCGAGTGATGGGGGAGAATCCCATCTGGGGTCAGTGAGTGATGGGGGAGAATCTCATCCGGGGTCAGTGAGTGATGGGAGAGAGTCTCATATGGGGTCAGCAAGTGATGGGGAGAATCCCATCCGGGGTCAGCGATTGATGGGGAGAATCCCGTCCGGGGTCAGCGAGTGATGGGAGAGAGTCTCATATGGGGTCAGTGAGTGATGGGGAGAATCCCATCCGGGGTCAGTGAGTGATGGGTCAACGAATGATGGGGGAGAATCTCATCTGGGGTCAGCGAGTGATGGGGAGAATCCCATCTGGGGTCAGTGAGTGATGGGGAAAATGTCATTGACAGTGACCACATGAAGCCTTCTGAGAGGCCTGGAATGTGTGAGTGAACTCGGCAGGAGGTATGGCCATGGTAGGAGCCATCCCTACAGATCTCTGGCTGCAACAGAACCTATGTAAATGTGATTAGCAAAGACCTCTTAGAGGAGAAAGGCTGGTCTGGGATCTGTTTGGTCTGAATGACAGCTGAAGTCAAGAGAAATAAGACTGGAAAAGAATGTAGAATTCTGAATTCACAGAGATCTGACATTAGTACTTACTTTTTTATAGTTTGCTGACTCACTGATTAAGTGATTGTGACCTGGCTTGTGACCTGGCTTCCATTAACAAAGGCAGAAAGGCAGAAAATTACTTGCCCATTTCTTCTAAATTATAAAGGGACAATACTGTTTGCATACGACCAGGGATAAGGGCTCACAGTTAATTTTAGTTACAACTTTCAACTGAGTGAAGTGAAGCTTACTATAAATAGTATTTTAGAATTACAGTGGCCTGGTGATGGCGGCACACGCCTTTAATCTCAGCACTCAGGAAGCAGAGACAGCCAGATCTCTGTGAGTTCAAGACCAGCCTGGTCTACAGAGGGAGTTCCAGGACAGACTTCATAGCTACAGAGAAACCCTGTCTCGAGAAACCAAAATAGAAAAAGAAAAGAGAAAGAGAGAGAGAGGGAGAGAGAGAGAGAGATACAATGATGTGGAGTTGGGATGTAGCTCAGTGACAGATTTTCATGTACAATTAGAAGTCATTTATTAGGGCTATAAGTGCAATTAACCTGAAACCTGATGCTTAATTTTGATGTCATTATCATACCAGGTTAATATCTTTTTAAAGTTCTTTCTTTCAGTTTTGATAATAGATCATTTCGCCCTTCCCTTTTCCCAAACCCTTCCATTTAACCCCCCTGCGCTCTTTTTCAAATCCATGGTCTATTTTCCTACCAGTTGTTATATGCGGGGGTGTTGCAATATTCCTAAATGCATGAGGACAGCCTGCTCAGTCTGTATGACGACACATGTATGCATGTTTTGAGGACTGACCATTTGGTATTTGATAAATACTTGGTGTGCTCTCCCTAAGAAAGACTATTTCTCTGGCTCTCGGAGTTCATTCATTGACTGTAGTTCTTTGCACAAAGTGAGGCATCATGGGCTTTTCCCCATCCATGTTAGCATGTCTATGGCTGTTGTCCTTGTCTGGCTCACTTTTCTCATAATTGATCTAAGTTGGAAGCCGGGAAGATGGCTCTGTTGATATAGTGTTTGCCTTCCAAGCATGAGAACCTTAGGAGTTTGATTCCTCAGAACTCGTGTTAAGAACAAACCATGAAGCAGACACGGTGGTGCCCATGTGCTTGTAAACCTAACACTGGAGAGGTGGAAGCAGGCAGATCCTTGGGACTCACTGGATAGCCACCCTAGCCGACTCGGTGAGTTCAGGTCTGTGAGAGACCTTGTCTGAATACCAGATGGACAGTTCCTGAGATTATCCTCTGGGCACACACACACACACACACACACACACACACACACACACACATTATCTGAGTTGGCAAATTTTTCGGTATGTTGCTTCTTTTTTATAGAATGTAGCAATTTATAAAGTCTTTTTAAAATAGCTTCTCGGTAGTTTTTAAAGCAAATGACTCATCAAGAAAACTTCTAGAAAGTTAACCTTTGTATTTATTCTGAGAGCCCAGTTAGGAGGCTATCACAGTGATCTGAAAGAGAGATCCTGTCCTCTAAGGAGGTGACGGTGGAGCAAAAGAACGTCATAGAAAGAGTCCCCAGAATTGGGTGGCTATGAGAGCAGAAAGGGAGAGAAATGGTCAGGTCATGTGAGATAATGTCCTCCACACAGCGTCTCTCTTCTAAAGCACATTGCCATGTTCTGTCTCATGCCAAGCAGAGAGGTCTGAGATCATGACCATGATGGTGTTTAAGGAGCTGGAACATTTGCAGCGTTCTCTCTTTATCAATAACGAAGCAGTAACGGTATTAAGGCATGACCCTAAGTGGGAATAAAGGCGCAGAAACTAGTCCCAACGTGCTCTGACCATGTGAGGCAGCTTCAGGCGATCGAAGATGCTGTAAAAGAAAAGCAAAGGAAGCAGGAGTGGGCGCTTTGTGGACCGAGAATATTGTAAAGTGGGTTCTGATTCCCATGTATTGGCTGTCATGCAGCCGATTAAAGTGGGGGTGCTTAGCATAGTGCCTAGAAGTGGGGGCACATAGTGTAGTACCTAGAAATGGAGGTGCATAATGGAGTACCTAGAAGTGGGGTGTCACAGCATAGTCCCAGAAGTGCAGGTCATAGCATATCCCTAGAAGCTGGGGTCATAGCATATACTTAGAAGTAAGGATGCATAGCGTATCCCTAAAAGTTCACAGAGGCTCATTTCCTAGGGTGCAGATTTTTATTTCTTGATGGGTACTGTGAAAATTTGGATAGAACAGATTTCATGTGATCTTTGCAGCTGAGGACTGTACAGTCTAAATTCCAGAGCTGTATGACTTTATGAACTCTTGTCTCTGTTCTGATTTGTCCTGGTGCCCTAATCTTAGCACGTCTTCTTTGCTTTTTTTCTTTTAAGTAGATTCAGTGCCTAATCTGTTTATGCACGTTCGTGTCCTAGGACTGAGCAGCATTTTGTGTATATGAACGTAAAACATTTCCACTGAAGGGCGGGAAAAAACACATCAGTCAAGAACTTACAAATGGAGGCTCACCGACTGTGGCTATGACCTCCCATAATTGTTGCCCAACAGATAGCTAAGCGGAATCTCTTCGTGCACTGAACTGTCTCTGAAAAAGTTAAGGAACACAGCTCTTGGCTGATAAGATTTAACATTGAGCAGAGCCCCAAATCCCTTCACTCCTAGGCCTGCCTATGGATGGAGCCTCTGGAACAACTTGAGTTGGAAGAAGACACATGGCCTCAACCTATGCTATAGCTAGCATTTTCTCTTACTTTATAGTTTCTGTTCAAAATTTGTTCTTTTTAAACATCACAGTCACCACAAAGCAAAGATTCCTATTGGCCTAACATAATATAAGCAAGAAATCAAAGCACCTCGCAGAGTAATTCACCCAACCACAGGAAGCTGTACAAGCCAGAGACAGAAGCTGTAGGGGGGATGGACTGTGATTTTTGATAAATGGTAATTAAATTTAATTTTCTGTCAGGAACAGATATGATCAGGTATTTCTTTTCTTTTTCTAGGATAAATGAATGTTTCAAAGGTTGAATAGTAGACTAGGAAGTCAAGTGGTCTGGGCTGAGAATGGTGCTCTGGATACCAGGAGACACCTCCTCAGCCTCCACAGCAGTTCTGTGATGTGGGTTGCTGTTGTTTCCCCAGTTTTCCATAGTGGAAACCAGGGCACAGAAGTAGCAGTGTCTTGACTGGGGTCACACAGTAAAAAGATATGATCGTAAAGACTGTAAGATTGACAGCCTGATTCAGCTACCTGCTCTCCTAACCCTCAGCTACCTGCTCTCCTAACCCTACACATCACAACCTAGAGAAGATTCAGCAGAGGCAACTGCACTGTAAAAAGTGGGAGGAGACCAAGGCTTCTAATTTTGATTTACTAAATATTAAATGGCTACTGGAGATGTCTAGTAGCCTTTAGATCTCTTAAGAAGGAATCTCTTGGGAGATATAAACCTAGCTATATCAGTTACTTTTCTCATTGCTATGAAATAACACCTGGAAGAAGAAATTTAAGGAAGCATTTGTTCTGCCTTATGGTCTGAAGTGCAGTTCATTACATCAGAGAGAGCAGGATGGCAGGGGGCTGGGGGCTGAGGGCGCTGGTTATGACGCATCCACGATCAGGAGCAAAGATGAACTCTGGTGCACCGCCATTCACGTTATTCTTTTTCTGTCAGCAAGCTCAGATCATGAAATGGTGTCACACACATTTGCTGTGGGTCCTCTCTCTTCACCAAGCCTGGTGTAGAAATTCCCTCTCAGATACACCCAGAGGTGTGTTTCCTAGGCAATTCTAGATCCTGTTTGTCCACTTGGCCGAGTATTGACCATCGCCCTGGGTCATTATGGTATAGATTTCATTAAAGGCCTGAAAAGGAGGTAATAGAACCAAAGGAGGTGAATGTCGAGGAAAGAAATAATGCAGTTTGGGTCTACTAGGGAATAGAATGGTAGCTACCAAAACTGGAGGGTGGAGATGGTGGGCAAGGTAAGGTGAGATACGAGGCAAAGGGTACAGTTTCAGTTAGAAAAGAGCAGCACCCGATGCCAGAGAAATGCAGAAAATATGAATTTATGAAGCAATGTGGCAAATGTAGACGTATGTAAAAAAGGCATTGTTATCCCCATGTTCTGTTTGTCTCAATATAAATCGTACACTATTATCAGCTGTGATCTGGAATAGGACTTTAGATTTAAATGCTGAGAAGTTGTGAAGACAACCCAGTGTTCTTGTGCATGACTTGACCATGCTAAGCAGGTTTTTTTAAATAGCATAGATTCAAAGACACGGTTTAGTGGCCCAGCTCAGGACATCCCAGTGAAGAGTAAAGAGCTGCTTCTTGATGGGCAGGTTCAAGGTGGTACCCAGCACTTTTAGCACAAAAGAAGAGTTGGTTTGTATCATAGTGCAGTACAGATGTGTCCTAAATCAGAGGTGACCTGTTGGTAAAACATCTGTCATTTGACACCTACAGTGACAATGCTCAATAATGGTGTGCACAGCAGTTGCTGTCTGTCTGTCTTTATCACTTATAATCTTATTGATTTAGAATTAAGAGCTGACAACTGAGACAACTAGACAGAGGATTTATAAAATCACTTTACATAAAATATACAGTCCTCTCTCAAATGCTGGGCTTGGAGATCATATGCAGCGCTATGTGGTGGCTAAACTTCCTCAGCAAATTGGAGAAGTTCATTAATTTTGTTTATTGGCACTAAGCTTTATCATTTTTAACCTTGTGAGTAAAAATGAAAGTGACAGACTTTTTCATAGTCTGGCAAGAACCAAAGAAAATGCTTGAAGTTTTTGTTGTTGTTTCTGAGACAAGGTCTCACTGTGTGGCCTGGCGCTGTCTCTTCTGGAAATCTCCATATAGACCAGGCTGGCCTCCAACTCAAAGAGACCCACCTGCCTCTGCTTTCTGGGTACTGGGAATAAAGGTGTGTGCCTGACCTTTGAACTTCAGACCCATCTTAAGCACAGCATTGTCTCTGAGACCATAGCTGTCACCATGGTTACCAGTGATCTTCCTTACATTTCCCAATTGCTAAGTCCTTACACTGTTGTTGTTTTAGAGGGACTGACTGCATTAAAGTGGTCTGGTGTAGGATAAATGGGTCTGCAAATGAGGATATTTTGCATTTGACACTTATCATCTGGTCTTATATTTCAGTGATGGAGGAGGGTCATCTGTCTATGTGTTACTTTCATTGGTTAATA
>LOJH01005289.1:4175-33110 GCA_001685095.1 Ellobius talpinus | reverse complement strand
TATCTATCTATCTATCTATCTATCTATCTATCTATCTATCTATCTATCTGAATTGTGCTAGCCTGAACAATTGGCAAAGGGCATTTTTCATTGTGTTGATTGACTTTGGGAAAGAAAGCCTTTCTGGAAACTGGCTTCTCTGTCCTTTGGGTTCAGTTTGTCTTTTTTTTTCTTCTGGTTATTTAACATCAAAGTAGTGACCTTTTACTGTAACTTCTGCCAACCCAGTTTCGGAGGTCTGTGACCTCCTTTGAAAGTGTGCCAAGGGGGTGGGGCTTGCTTCTTTTGCTCTGACTTTTACCTGGGGTGGGGGCGACCACCTCATTTTTGTGGTTTTATTTCATTCTTTAAAGTTGACTTAGATTCAGCAGCAGCCTTTGCTCTGCTCCAACCGCACGTGGAATGAAATGCTGGAGATAAAAACAGTCTCCAACTTCTCCTTTTGTCGTCCATGTGCATTTAGGACATCATGCCACCCTCTCACAGACATTGTCACCGTCTGTATGCTTTGTTTTGTTTTTAAATCATCCCAGATAGGGCTTTTCTGGGGTGACCAGATTGGTTGGGTTTTTTTTTGTCTGTTTGTTTGTTTTTCTATTGAGTGTGCCTGTGAAGTTCTTAACGGGTGTTTCTAAGCAAGGAAACATGGACTCAAAACGTTCTGCCAGATAGTGTGCTGGAGATACAGGTCAAACAAGTGGATCTCATGTCTATACTTAGATCTTGCCTTCAAGGTGTCTCTTCATCTTCACGCACGTAGTCCAAGATGTGAAGAGAAAAAAAAAATCCCACACACTCAGACACTTTTGTCCCAGGCCAGACAAAGGATACTCATTATTTTTCTCCTCTTGAGCCAGAGGAGCAAGCCAAGACCCAGAATATCAGTAAATAGCCCACCATGCAACCCATCAACCTCTATCAAGTGTGCTTAGCTTCAAACCCATGGTCCATGGGTCCTGGACAGCTGAACCCTATTGTTCATGCTTCTTCCATCAAAAGTCCTGAGATCATAGTTCTGCTGCCTTGGGAGGCATTGAGGCAGCAATCTCAGGCAAGTCAGCCTTCCCGTGGAGGTGAGGGGGAGCTCATCCTTAATTTCTCTGAGTTGACAGGGGCTGAATATCCTGTCTGGGTATTCGGTTTATTTCCTCAACATGAAAATGATAGGTGCTTAAAATAGGCGGGAACTGTTTTCTGCTTCCACCTGCAGAGCCTCTGTGTCATCACCAAGGAAGTTCAGAGACTCCCTGAGAAGGCTAGGATGAGGTGCAGGCCTAAGAATTGGAGCCGGTGATAGTTTCTTCCCAGGAGCTATTTCTCTGTCTTCCCTCTGCTTAGCTGTCCTGGTTATGACATAGGCACGAACACAATTATAGTGGATTTCTGTTTACTTTTGGTTAAACATTTCCATGAACTGTTGGAATTTTAAATATAAATAACTTACTAGCAGTGTTGTGGATTGGATGCAGGGCCTTCTGCATTCTAGGCAAGCAGCTGTATCCCTGAGCTACATCTCCAGCCTGAAAGAAACCTTGTAATTTCAAAGTAGGATACATAAATACGAACAGCAGATGGTTTATTGGTCTTTCTACATCTCCTTCATAAATGTAACTTCCGGGATCATCTAGATGGAAAGAATATTGTGTTCCTACTGATTTTTTTTAAGTAGTAGGTGACACACAGTTTACCTACTTCTGCGGTTTAAGAGCCTGTTCAGCAAAGTGTCCCTCACCTCTCTCCTTTCTGCAGCCCCTTCTTTCTCTGGTCTTTCATGATAGCTGCTCTCCTGGGGCTGTTTTGTTGGTGACCACTACTTCCTTGCTTACAGGGCACACCATTCTGTACCCTGTCCCATCTCTGTGTCTAACAAGCTGTGTTTTAACTCCTTAGAGGTCATTGAAGGTTTTTTTTGTAGCCTTTTGCTGTCCTCATCAGGATTGCAATGAACAACAGCTTGCCCCATAACTTTGTAGAAGTTCAAGCACACGTACCTGTAGGCCAAATGCGACTCAGATATACCTATTTCCCATCCACTCCTTGCCAGCTGATACCAATGAGCAGCCCAATTAGAAATATCTGAGAGTGATGGCTCTATGTACATTATGCTTCCCCAGTAAGCGTGGGTGGGTGTGTATGTGTGTGCGTGTGCTCACTCTTACATGTATGTGTGGAGGCCATATGTTGATGTCAGGTGACTTTTTCCATCGCTCTTCTTCTCATTTTTTTTGAGACAGGCTGTTTTGGCTAGAGTGCCTTGCCAGCAGGTCCCCAGGATTCACCTGTCTCTGCCCCATTCAGTGCTGGGGTTACAGGTTCATGCTGCCCAACCTAGTTTTTATGTGACCCTTTTTATGTGACATTTGAACCCATGTCCTCATGCTTACGCAGCAAGAGCTTTTCTCATGGGGACATCTCCCAGTTCCTTTAAACTAGACTTTGTTGAAGGGGAAAAAGGTGAATTCACTGTGTTTTATTATTTCTTCAAAAATCCAGTGTGTTTTAAAACTGTCTCAGAATATGAATGAAGCTGGACATCCATTCTCTTGGCTGCAAAAAATTCTTCATCATGACTTCTATTCACTTAGCAATTAATTTTTGAGGACTTGCTGTGTGTGTAGCCATAGGACACCAAGGTAGGTGAAGGGGATCTGGCCACTGCTGGGCAGACGTGTGAGCCGGAGGACCATGTGGTAATTACCATAAAAAACTCAAGGGCTGTTTAGACAACTAATGACTGAGAGCTGCCTTAGTCTAATAACTGAAACTTCTTGAGGAGAAAGGATGGGTGTCGGGCATGAGATGGAGCGTAGAGGGAGGGTATAACATTGTAAAAGTTCTGGTTGAAGAATCGGGCACACACCCACATTCTAGTTCTCAGAAGTCTGCGGCAGAAAGATCCCAAACAAATCTGAGAACAATGTGTCCTACATAGTCAGAGGAGATCCTGTCTCAAATTCAACAATCAAGCAATGTCTATTTGAGGATCGAAGCAACGTCTATTTGAGGATCAGAGACGATCCTCAAATAGACGTTGCTTGATTGTTAGTAGCCCGACATGGTAGTGAAGGACGGGGGGGTAGGGTACCAGATGAGCTGGGTACAGAGACCAAGGGCAGATCACGGTGGGCATTGGGACAGAGATAGGAGTCTGGACTTTATTGGGAACTTCAGGTGGACTTAGGTTGTAGGATGGGATGATGGAGTGGGAGCATCCACACTTAAACCTTGGGGACTGCGCTTGCTCCTCTGGGTGATACTAGGGGCCAGTGGGCCCTATGCACCAGCACCTACTGTTTTTACCTCAAGAGATCATGACTGGGGTGATGCTGGGTGAAGGACCTGTGCTTTACCAAGCCCTAACCTCAGCATGGGACAAATGATAAAAGCTTTGTCTAAAATGCCATAGAGGTGTTTTTATTAAAATAAATTTCATGTTTCCTAGAATCGAAACTTCTCTTAACAAACAGCATTCTCATCTATTGCTAAAGTGACTGACCATTTGACATACGATCATTGTCAGCTTTGCCTTCTGGCCCAGGGAAGGGGACAGGAGTTATTTCTGAGAAGTGACTCCCTGGGCGAATTGCCAGTTCTCGACTCCACACTGTGCTTAGCACTGTGCCAGGCTTTACAGGTGGGAGAGGAATGGGAGTATACAAAAAAAAAGGAAATTGCGAGCAGCTGTCAATCTACCCTGAGCCTGAACTGGCTGCTGACTACCAACATGAATGCAGAGAGGGGGTAGTGAGGAGGGTCCTGCCACCTTGGGGGTACCAGATAAAAACTTAGACCTAGTGAACATGGCTGCTGATCTCACTGAGATTCTGCTTGGTGCTGTAGTATCCTCAGCATCTCAAGACCTGGAGACAGCTGTGTGTGTCGTCCTTTAGATCCTTGTCTATAGCTGGGGGTGGGATTATGGTTGCCTCTTCCTCAGCACCACTGCATGCACAAATGGGGAGGCCAAGACTTCCCGACTTCGATGAACAATGAGCATGGACAATTATCTTTTAGAACTGAACAAAGTTTCTAGGAAGTCCTGCCGACCACAGAGAGAGTGAGCTGGTATTCTCTTACAAGTCATCTCTCCCTCTGGACCATTACTGTGGGCTGATTTACTTATGAGTCTACATTGCTGGTTGGGTATGGGCTGGACCAGGGCTTACATTCCTAGTGACTCTAACTAAGCCCAGAGATGCTTCGTGTTATGAAAGAGACAACTTGGTTTTGATCAGACACCTAGACCTAGCTCTAAGGCAAAACTGTCCTAGGTGATCATTTGTGGCCAGGGAAGGATAGAGTTAATGTGTCTGTGTGTGGGAGTGGGGATGTTTGGGATACGGCTTTCAGTCAATGTGACCCTGGGGAAGCAGTGATGGAGCAGGTTTCTGTGGACCCAGGTGTACGTGGGTAGCAAATGGGTAGCTGTCAGGACAGCTAACATTGTAGCAGCTTTGCCTTCTGGTCCAGGGAGGAAGACAAGGGTTATTTCTGAGAAGTGCCTCTGTAAGCAAATTCCAAACGCATAACCCAGACAGAACTGCCCCAGGCAGACTCAACAGAGGCCTCAAGGTGTCATGGACAGCTCTGAGTGACGAGGTATAGGGGCATTTCAATGGTATTTTAATAAATAAAGACTGCCTGAAGATCTGAGAGTAAAACAGCCCCACTGGTCAGCCTTACAGACCAGGTTATGATAACACGAACCTTTAATCCCAGTAGCCACAGTGATACACATCTTTAATCCCAGTGGTGCCCGCCTTTAATCCCAGCCCTAGAGAGGAATATAAGATGGGGGAAGACAGCTCTCCGACACAGTCTCATTCTGAAATTCTGGGAGGCAGGATCGCCCTTTCAGACTAGGTCAAGGTATGAGCCAGTGACTGACGATTTTGCTTTTTCAGATCTTCAGACTGAACCTCAGTTTCTGACCCTGGGTTTTTATTAATCATGCATCAAAGAGGTAAGAGGAGTGTTGTCTGCAGGGGACTGGTTCCTCAGGCACTAAAGTTCAAGAATGATCAACCTATTATACAAAATGGCCTTGCAGCTCCAGACAGTGCTCTGTACTCTACACTGTTTCTACATAGTGTAAATGCTACACATATGTTGTTATACGAGACGGTTTGCAGAATAGGGACAAGATAAAACATCTGTGCATGCTCAGCACAGACATGTTTGTTTCGGATATTTTCCACCCGTGGTTGTCTGAACACATGAAGGTAGAATGCATGGCTATGAAAAGCCAATACTTCACAAAACGAGAGTCCAGGAAACTATAAAGCTTGGTATGTATCTGTAGAAATCGTAATCGAAACACATACTTTAGGGTTTAGGGATTCTTGGTGTTTGTTTTCCCTCTACCTGTGTATGATACTTGTTTAGCCTTGGATCCCTATGTGTTGATATTCGAAGGCAGGGTCTCCTAGAGATACTTAAGTTCTGAGCTTATAGACCTCATACATTTGATTAACACAGAAGCTAATTAGAAGCTGCCTAGCTTTCATTTGGCCATGTGCATACCCAACAAGAAGCCAGGCAGGCGCTGGCAAGCCTGGAGTCGAGCTGTCACCGGACAGAGGATCTGCAGGTACCTGGACCTTATACTTCCAGCCTCCAGAACTGTGGGAAATATTCACTTGTTGTTTAAACCACTCTGTCCATGGTCACTTGTTACAGCAGTCACAACAAACTGAGACACCGTGCCTCATCAATTCACAATGACCATGTGAACGGACTTAAATAATAATAATAATAAAAAATCTTCGCAGGGATTTCTGCTGAGGTTTGTCTGAACACTACCAGAAGCAGCCAAAGAGCAAGCCATGACATTGTTCTAGTGCTATGGGACATTGTTCTAGTGCTATGGCAGCGTGTTTACGTCCTTTGTGGGTGCCTGGCTCATTTACTATTGGGGCAGAGGGTTGTTAGACTTGAACATGGCTTTTCTGTAGAGATACTGAACCTCTTGGCACTAGGTTGGTTACTCTTGTCTGAGGCTAGCAGTGGGGCTACCCCAGAGCATAGCCCAACATAACCACAAAGCCAACACATTCCAGAGCCATAATTATGCCCCCAGAGGCTGATGTTGCCTCTATAATTGTAGAATTTAACTGGAAATCATGAGTCAACCACTCTTAAATGCTTTCTGGCCTACAGTTTTATTTGCTGACCTGTTGACCTCACTGGCTGCTCTGGAGATGGATGAGTGGCCATCTAGTCTTAGAAGCTGCACCTTCTGGCCTAGCCTCTTGGCCTAGGGACTGCTTCACCAGGAAGCCCCAGAACAAAGGGTTAGCAGACATCCAGTTCTTCCATGTGACATCTGGGAGGTCTTAAGGCATTGCTTACATTTCTCCCATGGGTTTTGTAATTTTCAGTTTCTTCCTAGGGAAACTGGGATTTGGGAATAGGAGTCATGTTTCTTGGGAAAATCAACAGAAGACTTTGGATTTGAAAGCTGGTATTTTGGACTCTCAAACTTTGCGGAAGTGACAAAATGACCCAAGGAAAACAAACAGTAGTTTGTGAATGTATGTTTTAAATATTTTTATATATATTTTTGTTTTATGGGTCTGCATGTGTGTCTGATGAATACATGTGCTTCTGGAAGTGACTAGAAGGTGTTGACTCCTTTCATAATTACAGATAGCTGTGAGTCACCACCACATGGGTGCTGGGAACTGAATCGGAACTTCTGTAAGAGTAGCAGGTACTCTGAACTGCCATGTCCCTATAAAGTTTATTTTTTTAAGAGAGGTATTGAAGCTTTTGAATTTGTGATGGGGTTACATCTTGAGAAACGGAACATAAATTGGAACTGTTACTGGACAGTGCACAAAATCTGTTGGCCTTGCCAAACACCGCTGCTCGGAGCATAGCATACTCTCGAGTGTCTGTTGATTGACGACCTGGCTGATTGGGAATCTTGCTGCAGCTGCCCAACATTGGTTAAGTATGACATTGCAAACCAGCAGCCCAGCAAGAGATCCAAATTCACAACACAAAGTACAATGTCTATTGAAAGAGTATCGGAAGGTATAAATTGCAAGCTGAGACCCTGTGACTCTGAGTCAGTCTACAGGAGAACAGTGCCTGGGCCATAAGTTTTCTAGCTTGCTAACACCGAACAGGTTCAGGCTTCCTTCTACCAACCCTGGTGGATATTACCCCCACTGGCACCTGTAAATAAGCTATCTCTTTAAAAAGGTATCACGTAAAAGTCCAATTTTTCAGTCCCAGAAAGGATCAGCAGAAAGCCTCTGAGAAATTTGACAACAATGTATTCCCACACCAGTGTGCACTTTATTTAATAATAAAGTATACATCCAGGCATCATGGGAAACCCACTAGCAATTTCTGTATAATAGTTAAATAGATTCTACTAGAAGTGGGGGGGGGCAGAAATCTGGTCTCACCATTAGCATCGCCTTTGTCTTAGCTAGTCACTAAAGGGCATTCATTTCTCAGGATTTCTTCCCCAGAGAGGAAAAAAAATATGATTCTACCCTATGATTGCACTCAGCAGTGACAGGACATATATCGAAACTTCTTTGACTTCAAATCTCATGAGAACCTGCGATAACTACCTGTTTGAATCAATTTCCCTCAAGGTTTAAGTGCTTTTCTATATGAGTTCCTGGGCTGACTCATAGGGAGGAAGAAAGGCTACAGTTTTTGCTATTGTAGGCCTGAGGGGAATCACAGGCAGTGGGGTTCATCAGCCGCACACTGAGACTTCCCCCAAGGTGATGCTTTTTAACAATTTGGCAGGGTCCTGTGCCCTAGATGCAGAAACTAGGTTGTGTGCCCTAGCATACAGAAACTAGGTTCACAGGACTGTGTAACAAGGCAGGAAGTCGGACAGAGGAGGCAGGCGCTTCTTGTAGGGCGGGATTCACACCTAATTGTTCCAGTGAAACCTGAACTCTCTTCCTGGCATGGCCTCCGTCTGCAGCGATGGATAGGAAACAGTTGGGATCAGATCCAGGCAACATCGCTCACTCTCACTCCATCATTTGCAGCTAGTCCTGGCTGCGCGTGGAAATCAGCTGAAGAACCTTGAAAACACTAAGTTCTGGATCTCACCCCCAGGGGTGAGACGGGCCGAGTGCGGCCAGGGCTTTCAGGACTCTGTGGTTACACTGTGCAGCCTTCACCGCACAATATGGCTTGGGAATCACTGACCCGGGAGTCGACAGCTATTAAGCCAGTCAATTACCCAAGTAAACAAGGAGCAGGCTAAATCAAGCGTGTCTAGAGGGATTGCCAAATATTGCCTGCTGGGGGATATTTAAGTCCATTTCTCAGAAGACCTTGGCCCTGGAAGTTCTGGAAAGCTAGGACCTGCTGAGTGTGCTCCTCACTTCCTCAGAAAATGCGAGCATTAGGCATGTAAACAGGGTGGCTTGTGTTCATTTGACAAACACTTAAGCATCTGATTTCCTTAGCTGGATAGAAAATATCTTTTTAAGTGTCTTTAGCAAGCAGCAGGGAAGAGAAGGGAACACAGGCAGAGCAAAGCAGGGATGCAGGCAGGGTGGGGCTGGGGGTGGTGAGTTCTGCATTGTTCCAGGGACAAAGTTTGGGAGTGTCCCAAAATCTACTTTGGGAGTCTCAAGGGTGAGGAGATAGAGAATTGGGAGAAAAGAGGAGGATGGGGAGGAGGAAGAAGAGGGGGAAGGAGGAGGAGGGGGAGGAAGAGGAGGAGGGGAGGAGGACAGTATTCTAAGAGGAAATTGCAAGGGCAGGCCAAACGTTGGATGCTGGGGAAGGTCACAAGGACACTTAGTAACTATAGCCACCTCAAGGACAAACTAAGAGACTTGTTTGAAACGGAAGGCCCAGGGCTAAGAGAAGGCTCAGTAGGTAACACGCTTGCCATACAAGGACGTGAGTTTCCATCCTCAGAACTAAAGTAAAGCCTGATGCAGTAGAGTAGTTCCGTAATCTCAGCGCCCTACAGCAAGATGGGAGACAGATGGGAAACTCCACGGAAGGCCTCTGGCCAGCTAGCGTGGACTGTGCAGCCAGGAGCAACAAGGGACCCTTTTCACAAATAAGCTGAAGAACAGACTGGAATTCGAGGTTATTATGGTGCCTCCATATGTGTGTGCACAGAGGTGGGAGAGAAGGAACTGGAGAGAGGGGAGAGGCCTCAGCTTGGCACTGACTAGGCAGGCGGGTGGTCTGGCTTCTCCTAGTACTAGGCAACCCCATTCATTGCTTCCTCTCTCCTTCCCTCTAGCTCCTAACACTTCCTCTGCTCTTAACCCTAATCCTAAGAAGCAGAGGGCTCTTCTTCTGCCCCTGCATCATCTTGGTGCTGCTAGCAGTGGCAGCAAAGACCTAAGGATAGAAAGGAAAAGTGATATTGGAGGTTGGGTGGTGAGTGCCACAAGGATTGTACAGTGCTGGGCTACACTGACTCTTTGGGAAATATGTCAATGACTATTTCATTTTCCAAATATAAGAAAAAAAGTGTGAGAATCAGCCAGATTTGGGCATGAACAGAAATTTTTTTTTTTGCTTTTGAATGTTTATCAATATATACTGTGAGAATTTTAAGTATAAGAAAGTGCTTGAGAGGTAAAGGGGAATGGAGGGAAGCAAGAAGGGGAAGGAGGGAGAGACTGATTTTCCTGTAGCTGAGATCTCTCTCTCTCTCTCTCTCTCTAGCTAGATCTGGTTATTCAATGCCTGACATTGTGTTAGAAGTGTTGAAGGACACAAAGGAAGAAAAGGATGGTTCTGGAATCCTCTCTCCTGTCTGGGTTTTCTGCTTTCATTGGTGAAAGGAGAAAATCACATTAGCTGGCCTGACTTGACCCTCAGAATTATGACATTTTCCACGTCAAATTTGCATGTTTGTAGTTTCTCGATTCCACTTCCTCGTGCTCTGCCGTCGATTCATAATCCCCTTGTGACATGCATTTGGCTGGATTTGAAAGACTCTTACATAAACAAGGAATAGCACAGAAGGTGCTGTTTCACCACACAATGAAGGGTAGAAACCCAGCTGCGGAAGGGAGCAATGTAGTGAAAGGTCTTGGGTATCTCTCTTCTCTTGGAAGGCTTGGAAGTTTTCATGAGTTGGTTTCAAATAATGGGTAATACTGTCCCAAAACTCCTTGAGCTAGGCTAGTGGACCAGTGAGCTTCTGGTTGGCCAGTTTTCCCCAGAACTGGGGATTCCCACCACTGCGCCCAGTTTTATTTGCATAGGTGCTAGGGTTGGAACTTAAGTGCTTGTGCTTGTACGGCAAACACTTTACCAACTGAGCCGCCCCAGTCCCCATTAGCTGCCTTTTTCCCCCTCAAGCTCCATGCCCAGTTTTAGATAAACAATCACTTCTTTCCTATTTAGAGCGCACCTAAAATCATGACACCCTCCCTGCCAGCCTGTGGGGTAAGCAAAAGATAACCACAGCAAAGTGTTTACTCTGTGACAGCTACCAGTCAGCACAGGAAGCACACTGGGCAATGCTGGCCATGTCCTTAGGCTGCTCCAACCAAACTTCCAGGCAGCTGAAGGGATCCTCCCCCAGCGGCATTTAGCACTTGGCTGCTTTGTGTACATCACAAAGTATAATGGACACAAACATCACTGTTTAGTTTCTTTGGATTTCCTGGATCACGAAACTGTTGCCAGCATGGGTCTTCAGTTACTTATAATTCAAAGAGGCACTTTGGGACTGTCTTCCTGGCCATTTTCCTGTGTGTTACCCGATCTTTGGATTATTTAGATGAATGTAGGCAGATGTATTTCAGGCCTGGGAAGTCTCCTTAGGGAAAAGTTAAATGGATTTCTCCGAAAGAGTCTCTGAGTGTGGAAATTGCATGGGAAATCAGTCCCATGTTCCAAGCAAGCACTTGTTTCAAGAGTCAATCTCTTTTATTAAGACCTTGGAAAAGTATCAGAGTGCTTACCTCCTGGAGTTTTCCATCAAAATCAGACCTCTGGTGTGACAGAATGTGCTTTCCTTTCCTGCAAAGAATCCCTTTATGTCCTTACATAGGCACGCGTAAGATACACAGTAACCCACTTTCTCCCTGTTCACAGCACCCAGTTGAAATTCCAGTGCCTTAAACTTTCCTGATTGAAAGAAGTATATTTTAGGAGACATAAGCAGACATTCTCATTCTTTTTAAGCATGGTGGATGGGCACCAGGAAGATCAAACCAGGTTGAGAAGCTCAGAGCATTCTGCCTGCTCCCTAGCTTTAGCGAGGGGAGACTGATTGCTTGATCATCCCCAGGTGGTGAAGATTCTGCATGAACTGGGAGTTGGGAGAGTTTCTGGGTGTTGAACACGTCATGAGAAGCCTGCCTGGCATGGACTCTTGAGCCCCTTCCCACGTACCTTGCCTTCTGTATCTCATCATCTGGCTGTGCATCTGTGTTCTTTGTCATAGTCATAATTACATGAGAAATACCTGAACTGGTTTCCTATGTTCTGAAGTTATCCCAGACTGTGAGGAGGTGTAGGGACTTTGACGCAGGGCAGTGGAGGGTGGTAACCTAGCCCAGGAAATCGGTATTTGCAGCATCAGAGGCTGACTTTTGTGACCAAGCTCTCTGCTTCTGGAGTCTTCATGAACAATTGTCGGTGTCAGAATTGAACTGAATTGCAGAACACCCAGCGGGTGTCAGAGAATTCCTTGCAGGGCGATGGACATCTCCATGCATCTGGTCACAGACCTGTGCTGGCTATGAGTCCACGTAAGCACAAGTGTTTCAAAAAACAAAAAGAAGACTTTATTTTACATATGCATTTAGCTTTATCAAAATAACACAGAGCCAGCTCTGCAAGTAACAATTTAGGTGTTGAAAGCATGGCCAGGATAAAATTTTCGTGCTAGCATTATTATAGATGATACCTTTCTTTGGCGAATTTAAACACAGTTTAAACGTAAGCTCCTACCGCACTTTCCAAACACTCCTTTGTCTGTGGAGGGTTTTACTTTTAAAACATTCTGTGCTGCCTGGGGAAGCCTGGCTGTTCACCATGGTAACCAAATCACACTGCCCTTGGTCTGCCAAAAGTCAGAGAAGATGTGTAGTCTGCAGGCTATTGTTTTGAACTTAAGTACACGAGATTAATTTCTGGATCGAGACTCAGAGACAGTCTCAGAGAGATTTCACACTCATCTGTTATATTGGGAAATATGGGGTGAGCCTGGTGCCAGGTGGCTTTCTCCGCCCAACAGGGATTTCATTTGAAGGAACTTCACGGAAATTACATGACGAGCCCAGGCTGTTAGCAGTTGGTTGAATAGATAGATTTTATTTCTTTTAATTTCCTAGCTACATTGAGTTTGATTGGCAAACAAAAGCTGCAACTTTTTAAGGTGCATATTATGGTGCCGCGATGAATTTATTTATTGTAAAATGAGCCCAGAAAATCAAGCCACTTGGCATATCATCATATATGAGCAATCATTTTTTTCCTGTGGGCAGAACATTTATGACCAATAAATGCACAAGACAATGTCACTTATGACTTAAATCTCAACTGTCACCCGCAGCTCAAGTTTTAAGATTTCACTTTGTGGAACTATTTTTCTAATTATCATTTTTATTTTATTTTTATTTTTTTTTGAGAAAGATCTTCTCTTTGTAACAGTCTGAGCTGTCCTAGAACTCTTGTAAACTAGGCTGGCCTCAAACTCACAGAGATCTACCTGATTCAGCCTCCCAAGTGCTGGAACTGAAGGTATGTGCCACCATACCTGGCTCTAATTATCATTTTTTAATATTTAGTGTGTGTATGCATGTGTGTGGTGAATTTGTGTGGTACATATGTGTGCACGTGTGTGGGGACGAGTGTATGCACCCATGCATGCAAGGTTAGAAGCCAGAGGTGGAAGCTGGGTATCTGCGCCTACCACTCTATGCTTTAGTCTCTGAGACATGGTTTTTCACTGAACCTAGAGCTTCCCATTTGGGGTAGACCAGTTGGCTAACACTTTGTTTTAGACCTGTCTTCACCTTCCTGCCCCCAAACACTGCAGTTACAGACATATGACTCCATACCTGGATTTCACTTGTGTGCTGGGGACTTGAACCCAGCTACTTGCTCATACAGGCACAGCAAGTACCTTACCCACTGTGCCATCCCCTCGGCACTGGCAGTGCTAATCTGAAGGTAGAGAAGCCTTTGCAGAGCCTGGATGGCTGAAGGAGGTCATTAAAGGCTTGCCTTTGAAGTTTATGACTGCACAGACTGTATTCTCTCAGTTTGGGCAGTTCAAAGAAACAGCAGTTTGGTTTCCATAGCAAACAGCTCAACTGAACAAGGCAACGGACAGACAGGTATAACCCTTGCTTCTGGGCCTGTTCTCTCTCCTCTTCCACATGGCCCTGCATTTCCCATCATGATGAGCTGAACTCTCTCTGGAACCATCATCCACACATAGTGCCCTAATTGGTTGCTATTGGGTATTTTGTCATAGCTGTGAGAAAAGTAATTCATCCAGTTGCCAAGTTTGTACCCTTTGACCCACATCTCCCATTGTCTCCCCCTGCCCAGTCCTAATTCCCATTCTTCTTTCTATAAATCATCCCTGTGCTCATTACTCTGCGTGGGAGTTCTGTGGCAGCCCGTGTGAACAGCTCAGCCCCAAAGCCTCCCCTGACTATCAGGTCTTTCATTTACTGCCCTGTGCATTTGACCAAATAATTTCAGCACTCATCTGGCTACAGCAGCCCACACTCCTCCGTGGTGTTTAAAGTGAAAGTATTTTCATATACAGCCTTTGAGGGATGTGTTGTATGAATATGTGTGAGTGTGTGGGTGTTGCGGTTATGGTGTGTACTTTTTATGCATTGTGTTAATGTATAGGTGGTTGTGTATATTTCTTGGGTGTGTGTTGCAAAAGTGTCTATTGTATGTTGTTTTCAAAGCATGTGTTCTGTGTATATTGCTTGTACTTCAATATTGTGTATTCTGTTTGTATGTCTGCTGTATGTCTTTTGAGTGTATAATGTAAGTGTTCTATATGTTTTATACATGTTATATGAGTCTGTTGTATTAATGAGTATGTTGTATACACTGGAACAGTGTGTGCAGCATATATTTGATATCTGATGAGTGTATGCAATCTAAAGTATGGGTTCTGTGCATTCCATCTGTTGCAAGTATAGCATATGTTTGGTGAGTGTATATAGTATATGTTTCATGTATAGTGTGTGTTCTGTATGTTGTTTGTGGTATATGTTTTGTGAGTATGTATAGTGTGTGATGCATGTGTTATGTATATAGTGTATGTTGTATGAGTGCCTAGTAATGGACTTATTTGACTAGGTGTTTGATAGATACTTGGTGGATGGGAGAGAGGATGTCATCCTGCCCATGTGAGGCCCATAGTGTACATTCCCAGTGAACTATAAGTTTCTTGAAGGCCCACTTAGTGTTTATTTGTCTAGCCTTCAGCATCACACAGAGGGAGGCTGAAGTGGTGGGAAAGAGAGGTGAGATTAGATACGATGCAACTAGATACCTGCCCTCAAGGCTGGAGTTCCCCAGGCACACTCTCGCTTTCTTCCACACTCACTTCTTCACTCTCTGGCTCACTGTGTAACTTCCCCTCCATCCTGGTGACTGTGTGTTATTTGTCCACACCTTGCACTGCACAAAGTAGGGATTTTGTCTGATTTGTTTCCAAATACAGTTCAAAGACAAGAACATTGCTTCATACAAACCATGGGCACAAGGAAAATGTTTAATGGCGAATATATCTTGTTTAAGGATAAGAATAAATGAGTTCCAGAGTGTCTAGCTCAAGCCAAGGGGTTTTGCCAAATACAGGGATTCTCAAATCTTGGTATGTCTTGCTCAACAGCCTCCCAGGATTACCCCTTTTGGTGCTCTCTTGCTAAGTATCCATCTAGTCTCACAGGGATTGTGGAGTTGGCTTTAGTGAAATATTGCCTACATCCTACTTGGTCCATGGTGATTCAAAAGCCACATTTTTCTTCCATTAGGTATATGACCTGACACATCTGGTGTCGCTAGGAGTTTGGGTCTCAAGCTAACCATGGGCCTTCCTAAGACCTGGCCTCAAGTCTCCTGACCTCTCTCCTGGCCTCTTGAGGTTCTCTCGACAGCTTCAGGCCCTGCTGGTGGTCCAGAAGCGTTGGCAGCATCTCTTCTTGCTGACCGCAGCTCTTGCAGTTGTGTGGCTGCTGTTGCAAGCCAGCTGTAGCAGGTCTCACTGAGTCTGTCTTCTCTGAGGGGTGGATTCTCTCAGGCTCCTTTGGGAGAGGTGGAATCATCACTGGAGGTGGGAATCTACTTTGAGATCTGAGCTCTTGTCTTCTTTTTCTATCTCTCCGTCTGTGAGTCTTTCCTGCCAGACGTGGGAGGGACCTTCCTGGATAGCTATGTGAGAGACAGACCTCCTGGCCCACTTTGTGCTCTGTTAACCTAATCTTTTTCCATAGCTGTTGAGATGTAAAGTCCAATTTGGGATGCTTAAAAGCATACTTGGGGAGGGGAGTTAGAGGCATTGGTTAGTCAATAAAGTGCCTGACTTGCAGGCACGAGGACCTGAGTTCAGATCTCCAGAATCCACTTTAAAACTTTGGGCATGGCAGTCCATGACTGTAATCCTTGCTTTTGGTTAGGGGAGGGAGGTATAAACAGAAGGATCCCCGAATCTGATTGGTCAGTCAGTCTAGTTGAATTGATGAGCTTCAGATTCAGTGAGAGACCCTGTCTCAACAGGTAAAGATGGAGAGTGATCAAGGAAAGACCCAATATCAACCTCAGACTCTGCACTCACATGCAACAAGCATGCCGGCCTGAATGCAACATTTATCTTTTAGCAAAGACCCACCTATTTTAGCGCCTCATTTCAACCCATTTAGGACTTCCTTTTAATTGATACAGCTTCAAAGTTAGGCTGCTTCTTGAAATAGATATATTTTCTAGGTATACGAGCATGGTCCTGGGCCTCTTTTCCAACTATATGTGCTACAGCTGTTGACCAATTGTGGACTTGAACTCTGTGCTGGGCTTCAGAACAGAACAACATCTTCTGCTCTATTCAGCTTCATGTGCACATGATGCTGTGTTTTTGTTTGCTGTAAAAGTAGTATGACATAAGAGTTTTCTTATAAACGCTTAGCTTGTCAAAATAAAATATTCCTGGGGTCCCATGCTTAAGACATTTGGGTAAATCAAAATATTAATAAGATATTAGCATTAAGAACAGGCTTTATTACTAGATCTGTAGATGAAAGAGCTAAGGGAAATAATTCTGAACAAGGTTAATATAATACTCTACAAATGAAAATATTACATGGCCATTTAAAAGGCTGCCTGTGAATGAAGTCTTGAGGACATATGGGAATCTGTCCCATGGAGGTCTTTCTCCATTGACAGAAAGCAAAGACTGAGTCTTGGAGGGCTTTGTAGTAGTTGATAGAGCTATTAGAGAAAGAGGGAAGGAAGAGGAAGGAGTTGAGAGGGGTAAGAGGGAAATAAGAACGGCTCCACTGGGTGAGGTCCTTCAAATAAATGTTCACGTGCCACTGCACTGTTCCCCAAGCTGGGGGAAAGTCTCCCTCGCGTCTCTCAATGCTGGCGACTGGGTGACACTCCTGGAGGCTCTTCTTAGCTACCACACATCCATCTAGAACTCCCAGATTGTTTGCCATAGTGTTTCTTCTCCCTGGAACAATGGGAGAAGTTAGTGGGAAAAGCACATCTTCCTTAATAATTTCTGCACTGGCAGGTACTCTTAGCTAGGATTTGTTTTGGCACACACACTCACACACACACACACACACACACACACACACACACACAAATGTGCCCTTTCTCCTTGGGTACAGACCATGATAACCTTGGTAGTTCTGTGATTGTTTCTTGAGTTTCCAAGGGAGTAAAGAGAAAATTTTCTAGCATGGGTCATGGACAGTATTGAAGATTTGTTCAGAGTGATGTCACACTAGTCAGTGGGACTATCCATTGTGGCATGAACAGGGAAAGATAAGAAGGGGAATAGAGACAGGGGCACAAAATACCAGGTCTTCCCTGACCCACTGTGGCCCTTGCTGTTGATGTCAGCCAATGTGGTTGGGTTAATTCCTCCTATGGCTAGGAAAGTAGGGCTCACATAGTGAATAACAGCAACACAAAAAATAAGACCTCATGGGGGAAGTGCTACTTATAGGGCCCCACCTATGCTAAAACACCCTTTTTCTAGAGTCTGAAGGACCATTCTCAGTGGACAGTACTCAGTGTACTCTTCCCAGGTCCTGGCAATACAGTGGCTTTCTTGGTAGGCTGCATGCAGCCATGCATTGATGTGATTGTTCCTAGAAGCTGTACTTGCATTGATGTAATTGTTCTTAGACGCTGTACATACCTCAGGAGGTCTATTCTAGTATCGGTCCTAGACTTTGATTGACAACCTAGACTTCAGGATATCTCTTTCTCGCCTGCACACTGTCATGCTCAGGGGCCCTCTTAGGACTGAGAAGCACCTTGTTCCATTTTCCAAAACTCTGAAGAGCTCTTGGCTAAGTTTGCTCCCACCCACTTCAAAGGCAGGTGAGAAGCCTAATACTAACCCTTAAGTGTTCATGAACACAAAGGGAGAGGAAAAGACGGCGGAAGAACCATAAAAGACGGCGGAAGAACCATAAGTGGTCAGAGGAAATAACTGAGACGGAGCAAAAGAAAACATTCAAAAGAAAACACTGGGATTGAAAAACACTGAAACCAGGCACAGGGCGTTTAAATGGACAGAATTAAGCAGTCCAACCATCCAGTCAACCAGTGTGGAATATGCTTTCAGGTTTTATTTAATATAATACTAACTCAACAATGGATGAAAAGACTCAAACTCTACCCTCATGGGACTTATGGTCTAGTAGGGAAAGGAGTTAGGTAGCTAGGTCACATGAAGTGGTGACATGTGCTGGTAAGCATTCATAGGGACTTCAGTAATACAGGACTGTGTCTGTGCGCAAGCACGTTCATGCTCATACATATGTGTAACTTTTAACAACAGCAGACATCTAATATTTTGGGATGTGTGTTTGGCAACAAGCAAGGGGGATTTCTTCAGCAGTAGTGATTTGGACATTAACAATGTAGGAGGAACAAGAAAGACATATTGCTCTTGTTAAGACAGGAAGTGATTCAAGTTTGGCTAAAACTTTTTAACAATGAAAAACAGGGGAATAAGAGAACCACTTTGGCCCAGCCATAACTAAATGTCTAAGTTTGCATAAAGAATGTTGTGAAATCTCTTGTTGCAGGCTGCCCTTTGCTTTTTAATCTTGTATTAACCTTGAAGAGAAGTCAGGTTTCAGTGCCTATTACGTCTTCATATTATGGACCAAGCTCATGGCCCTTATCTCACAGAGGTGGAGTTATTCTCACCTATCAGATATGATTATTTCAGATTTGAGTGTTTATGGACAAGTGCCCTGCTTTTGAAATGTGGTTTGGGTTGATGTTTGGCGAATGAGGAATTTATCGGTTGTGGTGACTGGCTTCTAGCCTTCCAGCTAGCAACAATGGCCACTTCTCTCCCCCACTGGAAAATTCCCTGTTCCAAAAAGACATCACACTCTGAGTTCATACCCAAGAAAGTCCCAGCAATAGTGACTTATTTGCATAGACATTATTCAGGAAAACTCTTTCAGGGACACTAAGACCCTGTAGTCTTCTCAGTAAGCCTCTAGCATAAGTGGGCAGATAAGATTGTTTCTATTTTCTAAAGTCAAAAAGCCCGAGTCAGTACAACTTCTGTAAGGCCTATACAAGCACTGTAAGGAAGATCAAGAGCGTCTCTGCTACCTGGTGTACACCTGACAATGTCAACTCTTTCACGAGTTAACTTTCTTACTCCTTACAGCAATCCAGGAAGGCTGTGGATATTGCCACCATGCTTGCTCATTTCTTAGTGATGGAGATGCGTTCTGACAAGTATGTCTTTAGAAAGTTTTTGTCATTGGTGAACAACATAGACTTAAGCAACTGAGATGGCTATCATGCCGCTAGGTCCTATGATTTCATGGAACTATCTTTGTATGCATGGTCTGCCAGGAACTGAAATGCCATTAAGTACCACACGATTGCTACATGACTTTATCGCCTATCTCTGAGATACAAGAGACATTAAGTGACTTGATTCCTGCCCACAGCTAGTCCTAGTAAAACTGAGATGTGAGTGGGGTACCATCTGAGGCTGTTGGGCTCCACTGTCTATGCCAGTAACCGCCATGCTATGCTTCCTCTGAATCTAGAAAGCAATCCCCCAGCCCCCCTCAAATCTTAATGCATTTTTCCTGTGCAGTGATCAACAGTGGGCCAGTAAAATGCAGCAGTGTGGATGGGAGGCATCAACTTTAGACGGTGAGTTGAAACCTCATTCCCGGAGTCTATTCACCAGGTAATCCTTGGACAAGTTCCTGCTCCCATTTGGGACATTGGTTGCTGTTGATAAAGCCTTGGTAGTAGTGCTGCTGTCCTATGACAGTGCCTCACTTGTGGTTAGACACATGTGCTTGGTTCTTACACATCCTCTTCCTACATATGCAATTGATTACTGAGCATGGACCAGATGGATGTGTAAGTAAGCTGTTCCGGTTTGGACATGAACATTTCCCCATAGGCATATGAGTCTGGAGACCTGGTTCCCAGCTGATGGTGATGATGTATTACAAGGTTGGGGGAACCTTTGAGACTGAAGTCTATCTTCCAAGAGAGAGTCACCTATCCTCAGTGTAGGCCTTGAGGATGGCATCTGCTTCTGGTTGGGTCATGAGTGTTCTGCCTCCTACTCAGCACCATATTAGAAGTCCCCTTCTGCCACCATAAATCAAGTCACATCAGCCACCGTGCCTTCCCCACCATGGTGGACTATTTCCTCTGAAACTGTGATCCCAAGTAAGTCTGTGCCCCCCTCCACACACACACACAAGTGCTTCTGTGAGGAGTTTGGTCCCAACAGTGAGGTGTTTGGTCCCAGCAGTGAGGAGTTTGGTCCCAGCAGTGGGAAAGTAACTCTCACAAAAGGCATAGTCAAGTAAAGTGCAGGTGACAGAGTGAGTCCATGTACCTTTTAGGAGGGAATTGAGCAGGGGACTTTTTCTACCCAATGATAGTAAAACCTCAGTAAAATGGTGACACCACATCCCTATGGGAGAGGCTTGTTAAGGATGGTGTTCTTCAAGATATTATTCCAAAGCCACAGGAACAAGTGGGGCAGTTGGTTCCCAGGGAGATTCCCTCCTCATTTCTTTGTCCTTTGTCCTTTTCCTCAGAAATTCCTTCCAGATCTCCCCAGTGACCTCTATTCAGAGATGTTAGCAAACTTTTGTCTAAGGCACTTTACACTCTTAAAATTATTGGCAATGTTAAAAGCCTTCTGACTGTGTGATTAATTCTACTTATGTTAACTGTATCAAACACGAAAGCTATGCATTTTTTAAAGTAAATTTTGTGGATCATTAAAAACATGAATAAACCAACGGCCCGTTAATGTAAGTAACATGGTATTTCCTACAAAATAATTGTGAATTTAAAACAAATTGAAAATAAGAATAGTAGCATTGCTTTACAATATATACCTTGTTCTGGAAAATTCTTGCATGCTTAGCTTAACACAAGAGAGCAAAAAATTTAAAAATATGCACCTGTATTTTATCTTTAAGCTATATGCCATATAGCTTGCGGGAAATTCTACTGAATGCCATGAGAGAGTATGTATGTAAAAGTCTTCTTTGAACTGCTAAGAAAGTACTTGTGACCTTCAGGACCCTCTGAGTGGCTCTTGGGACCTTGTGAGAATCACTAAAATAGAATATCCTTTTCTCTTTGCTAATGTAAAATTGATTTTTAGTCAACATCTGACAATTGTCCTTACTTAGGGGTAAGAATGCAACGTGTCTCTCACCTCAGGCCTTCATCATTTCTTCTGGAAATGTTCACAGTTCTCTCAGCTAGCTCTTTTGGACTGTACGATTAGTAGTTACCTCCGCATGCTAGAGATGATTAGAGCCCATTCTTCTTACCTGTTTTCTTATACTCGTTAAACAGCATTTCTGCACCGCCCTCTTCCCCACTCTTCCCTACACATTCTGCTCTCTACTAATAGGAAATCAAGTATTCCTATCTAAGTGAGAACCTATAATGTTTGTCTTTCTGTTCTTGCTGGTTCACTTTACAGCGCCCTCTAGTGCCATCCACACAAGATGCTGTAATGGCAGGACTTCATTCTTTCTAGGGCTGAATAGGATCTCATTGTGTATAAACATGCACACTCATTACGTTCATTTTCTTTATCTGTTCATCTGTCGCAGGACACATGGATTGATTTTCTATCATGTTCTCACATTTAGTGATTTAGCCATTATCTCAGAATCCCCTCTCAGCTTCTTCCTTTGTCATCTGCTTCCAAATGGCAATTGTTAATGATCGTCTTTCAAAATTCTTAGATTTGCCAGATCAAAAGAGTAGATTAGAGTCTGTTCCTGTCTTTTCTCTCCTTCTTCTTCTGATTGTTTTCTTACAGTCTTTCTTTCTTTTCAATCTCTGCTAGCAATCTTGGGAAACTTTCCTCCCTGGCCTGGGCCTTGCAACTTGTCTCTCTGCCTCTTGGGTTCAAAAGTAGCCAGGATGTTTGTCTGTGGCATGCACAGTTAACTTCTTTCCTCAAAAATCTTGGTCTTGGCCAGAATCGATCAATTCTGCATTATGAGTTATGTTTTATGAAGAGTTCAAGTCCCCTTTTCAAATATTTTGCCAGGGGTGAAGAATCCAGCCAGTTTCACCAATGAACTTGGAAGTTGTTGGCATGTCTCTACTTCCAGTCAGGATTGAGTAAGAGAGCCTGGAGCAACTTTCTTACCAGAAACAGCCAAGTAACAAGAGAGAGCACATGAAGCCAGGGTTCTAAGATACTAGATGTCAGTGGTAAAGGTCCATCATCCTAGGAGTCAAGAAACAACTGAGTGAGCCCTTGACCGTTTCTGTTTACCAAGAAGAGTCATAGTACAGGGAAAGAAACTCAGTCAGAGCTCAGCAAACTTCTGGATTGATGAGAGGGACCTTAGGAGGCTGTGGTAGCAAGCACAAGAAAACAGATGCAGAGAAAAGGCATCTTAGAGACCATCAGAGTCCTGTATAGGAACTCAGCAGAGCACTGACCCATACCTGCATGAGAAAGCTACCCCATCCAGGGAAAGAACATTTGATAAAACAGTACACGAGTCCAGGAACAACCATTATTGCTACAAGATGACAATAAAATGTCTGGATTCAAAGGCATTTTATAGAGGACTCAGAAGCAGCAAGCAATGGGGAAACTGTCTTAGACCAAATGCTGCTTGCTATGTTCCCACCTAATTTCTTAAAAGCAAGGCCCCAAAGAAACAATGTTCAAGAAATCAACTGTATCCTGAAGGCCAAAGAATTCAAAGTCCAGAACATTCATGAAGTTGGGTGTCTACCTAAAAATGTTCAGATATGCAAACCAGAGGGAAAAGTCAATAAGAGTCAGTCAAAGATTAATACAAATGTTATAATTAGAGTGCATGAGCATTAAAGTTAACTATAACTATATTACACATTCTCTAAGAGATAAACAGAGAAATCCAAGGTATGAAATGTATGTATACCAGCCCATCCCACACAGAACCTTACCCGGTAAGCCACAGCCTTGTGGTGATACAGAGATTAGTAGAAATTGGTTAATTTAAGATATATGTGCTAGATAGGAATATGCCTAAGCTATTGGCCAAACAGTGTTGTAATTAATATAGCTTCTGTGTGATTATTCAGTCTGAGCAGTCAGGAAATGAAAGAGCAGTCTTCGTCTACATATCCCTGATAAAAATGCCGTGCAAATTAGAAGAGAGTCTCCCTCAGCCTAATAAAAATGTATGTAGAGAAGACCTACCATTAGCATCAGACTCAATGGAAACTTTCTCCTAAGACCGCCGAGACAAGAATGCTTGCTTCCTCACTTCTATTCAGCATTGTATTTAGGGTTTAGCTGAGACATAATGAAAAATTAAAGAAAGTGAAATATAGAGATGTCTTGGAAAGAAAACTATCTACAGACAACATAGGTCTCTAGATAGGCATCCACACACACAAAAAGTTAATGTAACCTAATCTAGTTAGTTTTGAGGGTTGCAATGTACAAAAATCACCATGCATCAGCCGTGGAACATGCAGGAGGTAATATGTAAAATAATATTTTCTACAAGAATGTCAGCAATATGAAAAGTTAAATATAAATCTGGCAAAATGTATAAGTTCTGTATGTAAGGTTGTAGCAATGGCAGACAAGCCTGTACCCTTCAGCGCACAGGGTACCCGACAGTGTCCTTGTTGGCATCATCTGCCCCATCACTCCTGGTTTAGATCCTCTCTAGGAGTCTGTTTCAAGATCATGCACAAACCACTGTCTTTCGCTGGGTCTTTCAGTTACCAGTCTTATGACTTCCATAGACAGGGAAGAAAGAAAAACATGATATACTCCTTTCCCCTCTTTTCTTTCTTTTCCTCTTTCCTTCCCCATCCTTCCTCTTCATTCCCTCTTCTCCTTTCCCCTCCTTTCTCCTTCACTTCCCTTCTCTCTCTTTACCTCTTCCTCTCTCCTTTCCCTCCAACATTCTTTTCTTCCCTCCTTCCCTTCCTTCCATTTGGCTTTGCTGTGCAGTTCAAGAAGGCTGATGTGCAGCTTACTACATAGCCTCGGACTCCCGATCTTCCCGCCTCAGACTGCACGGGGGTGCAGAGGGTACCCTGTGGTACAGAGGTTCGCCACCACTCCATGCCATACCTTCTCTAACACTAGTTAAATAACTTTATTTGATGACCCTCAGAAGTCATTTCCACTTCCTTCCTTCTATTGGTTGAGTAACTCACTAAAGTCAATCGAGATTCAAGGGAAGGTAAGTAAATATCATATTTACATATTCAGTGGGGAGCAATTCAATACAGCTCCTCAAGGTCAAAGAGTTGCCTTTAACTGACTACAGTGATCAAATTAAAGGAGGAAGACCACTTAGAGAAATTACATTTCAGTTCTATTTCGAGAATATCAGCAGATTGAAAGACTCCAGCATAGAAGTGTGGGCTTGACAGATGCCTATAGAGAAAAGGAACATAGACATAATTTAAAGACTGTTTATAGGAACAAAGATAGTGGGGCCATTTAGGATCTCACTTTCACAGTAAGTCTGGAGTCCAAGGAGAGGGTCAGTTAATGCGGTGCAGTGTCAATCTGGCAAATGCAAGGGCTTTCAACCCTCAGAACCCAAGTGAGAAATGCCATGCATGGGGTACTGGCACACTTGTAATATCCACGCTGGTGAGGCAGAGACAGAAAAGCAGAGCTTGAGAAATGACACTCGAGGTTGCCCTCTGACCCTAACATGCATGCACACACATGTACAGAAACCATCTCTCCCCACATTTGCACACATGGACATATACGCCTACATTCAGTATAAACACATAAAAAGTAAATAAAAGGGGACTTAAGGGGGGCCACGCACTTGTTGTCTGGCATGTGACTGAGTCCAACAGCTTCAATAGGTGTTTCCTGGGCAACAGGGAGAATCATGGGAAGCAGCCTACTGGGCCACAAAATTTCGGTTATTGGTGCTATGAGTTTCTCAGGTTTGAGCAATCATGGAACAGACACATGTTGAGAGAAGCGGGGGTGGGGGAGGAGAGGGTAAAGAAGAAAAGGGCAGGGAGAGGAGGGTGACAGGAAGCTGGGAGGAGAGTGCCCTCCGCCTGTTTGGTTCTGCTAGGTGCGTCAGTACATGAACGTGCTTCTCTGTTAATATATTGACACCCGCCAGGCCCCAAAGCTCTTTCAGTCATTTGCCTTCATTGAGCAAGATCAAACTGCAATGAAGCAAATAATTGGTTTGTCACATCTGTCCTTTCTCCCTATGAAGGAAGTTAAAAAGAAATAGCTCATTGCCCCGATGTCTGCTGCACAGTCACATCGGCTTTCACCTCCAGTTTGCCTGTGGCTTTCTGCTTGGTAAAGGGCTGAAAGAAAAAAATCACTGTGCGTTGACTAGAAAGACAATCTCAGGAGTCTGTGAAAAACTGTTTAGAGAAGGGGGGGCGGGCATTGAACTGCTTCAGACTGAGATGTTTCAGGGCTGAGACATGGGTTCAGAAGTGCCTGTTTGGATGTTGGTTCATGGAAAATGTGTGACAGGAGCAGGAAGGCTGGGCTGTGCAAGGCCATCTGGGACAGTGGTTTCAGGTCTGTGTTGTGGTTCTGTGAGAGGTTCCTGGAAGTTCCACAAGCAGCAAAAATAGGTGTAGCAAGTTAAGCGCCACAGAGGCCCTGCCTGTAAAAGCACCATTGTCTATAAATGCTTGTGCATTTCTCTATGTTTCTTATGAATTCTCATTCTTTATGGTGATTGAAAAAAATTACTGCTTCAGAGCTGTTTTGTGTTTACTGATTCAAGACCCAGAGTCCTTGCCAGTAACAACACACTCTTCATAATTCTTCCCCTCATGGTGTTCTAACTGGAAGTCTTTGGGGTAGTGAAGGAGATTAAGGGTTGCTTGATCTCCAGGGAGGGTTTCTGACCCACAAGTCAGCCTGTGACTTTTACAAACTGTAGCTGAGCCCATGATTATCCTTCCAGCCTCATTTTCTGTAGTTTTTTTTTTTTAAAAACAAAAATAAAAACAAAAACAAAAAGCCCTCAAAAAACAGCAACAGGTTTTGGCTTTTCAGGCCTGACCCCTTATGAAGGTCTGGAGACTCGTGGATGCTTTACTGAACACTGGGGTATAGTAGAACGCATTCTTTGACTCAGGCCATGTTGGATGCCAGATTTTGTTATGACGCTGATGAACCCTAGGGCTGTCAGCAGTGTGCAAAAGCAGAGCTAGTGGTGTGTCTCATGCTGACACACGTGAGCATGCTCAAGGACTGAGAGGGGTGACGTGAAAGTGGCCGCCTGGGCTTACACAGATCCCAGCTGAAGGGTTGAGTAAAGTGGCCACACTTAAGCTGTCTGGAGAAAGGGAGTCAAAGGCAGTCAAAGGTCAGAGGGAGAGCATCCAACTCGTCTGAGGGAGGAGGCGACACCAAGGTCTTGGGTAAAACCTTTGAGACCATAAGGTGAAGAGTGGAGCTGCGTAAACCCTGTCCTTGGAGTGTGCATTGGAGAGCTGCGCCTGCGTGGAGAGGCCTGTGTGTCTCTAGGACGTGTAGGGCACAGGTAGGGGGAACGGGTCGCTAAGCAAAAAGAAGAAATTCCTGTGGTACACGCCCTGCTACTCGGGTGGTTGAGGAGGGTGGATCACGTGACTTCGTGTCCACTCAGGATTTCAAGGTCACCCTAAATAACACAGTGCGACCATCCCAAATGCAAATCAAGTTTGAATTTCATCTCTGCATTATCACACAAATCAATTTTACTACTTGTAAATTGCTTTAAGATCTTTCAGTATATTAATACCCAGGCAAGTTTATGTTTACCAACATAGAACTTTCATATTGCTGGTTCATATATTTATTTGTTTTGTGTGTGACAGTCAGGATAAAACCCAGGGCCTGGCACGTGCTAGGCCAGTGCTCCACCACCAAGTGACATCCCCAGTCTACCGTTTCGAGTTAGACACACCTATTTTTAGCATTCATTAAACTACCACTTATAATAGGACTATAATAGGACTACCACTTGATCCTCCTCAAGCTCTTGGATCCGGCCCCTGAAGAGTCTAAGTCAGCATGCAGATACTGACATGAATACCCATCTCTGATGCTGCGCTATTCACCACAATCAAATCATGAATTGGCCTGGGACCTTTTTAATAGATAAATGGATAAAGAAAGTGCATATACAGAAAATTAAGTATTATTTAGATATAAAGAATTAAATGCAGTCAGGATGAAATCAGACATTTTTAGGAAAATGCATGGAAATGTTGATAATTGTGTTAAGCAATCTAAAGTAGACTAACCAAGATAAACATCATATTTCCTCTCATAAATGAGATATGAAAGAGAAATAAAGAACATGGCCGTAGACGGGAGACTATAAGATACTGGGGGTAGACATGATCAAACTGTTATGTGTAAATTGTCACGTTTAACCTATAATTACTGTGCATTGTTAAAATGTAGTTAAAAAAAGAAATGGGGTGGAGACTACCACAGGACATCTGTTGAAACAGCCTTGAGGTGGAAAACTTGGTTTGTCTGCGTCATGACGGGGGCTGCGCAATGGAGTCAGTCACCTGGAAGTTGTAAAAAATACTGACACCGGTAGCCTTCAGTAATTGCGCCATGACACTTCTGACCACGGAAGGGGTCAAATCTGGTTACAGTTGTGAATGTAACCAAGGCTGTCAGAACCACCTCTGTGGAATACTGACCCACGGGACAGTTACTGACTTTTCACAGTACCATGTCACTGGCAGACTGGAGCCCGCTTCTCTCAGAAAAGGGAACAGGTCAAACCTCCGGAAACAGATAAATGAGAAACTCCGAGGCCACAGGGAGCGTCTATAATAAACTGTTGCTGCTTTGTTCCTTTATGGTGCCCCCGTTTCAGAACTGCCCCCCGGGTGACTTCAACCTTGAGTTTCGAAAGCTGCTTAAGGGAGTACGGCGGAAATCCAGGGCCTGTCCAGCCTGGAAGACCTGCAGGAAATGGCCCTGTGCTCTAGAAGGAGAAATCAATCAATCACTGTTTATTTGCTGTTGCATTGCAGGGTGGCCCATTATGACCAGGAAAGAAGCAATCAGTCGTATGACCTTGGCTATTCTTGATTTATTTTTCTTCTGGGCATGAATTTTCCTTTGCCTAGTTAAGTACTAGAATTAACAGGGTTATGGTAAGACAAGTCAAAGTGTTGTTCAGCTTGGTGTATAGCGGGAATGCAGCAAAGTATAAAGTATAAGTGTTTGCAGTATCACGGCTATCTCGGCGCTCACTCAATCTCTACCCCTCCACAAAATACCGCTGCACGCCTCTATAACCAAAGAGGAAATCGAGGTATCACAAACTTAGTGACTTGGCCAAGTTCTCAAAGCCAGATGGAGGCACCCAGCGCCAGGCTCCAGAGTTTGTGCTGGGCACAGAACTATTGTTTGTCTCGGGATCTCCCGCTCAGATCCTATTTAGATGGTCTAAGCTGGTTGCTATGTAGAGGTGAGTTATTCCAGCTAATTTTGGTAAGAACACCTAGGCTGCTCAGAGGAGCCAAGTGGTTTGGGAACCCGAGTCATTCTTCCCCGGACTCGGGACACCTGGCAGGGAAGCAAAGGCTCTAGGAAGCCGGACAGGTATACAAAGACCCTTGATTGCTCGGCAGGGACGCGGAGAACCCGGGGTGGAGGTGGGGGAGATGTAGAGACTCTGGGATGCTTGGCTGGGGTGTTGAGACTTTGCGATGCCTCTCAGGGAATATATGAACGCCCAACCTCTCCGGCTCCCAGGGCGGGGCATGGGCACCAGGCCAGCTCGTTCGCGCCTGCGGCTTAACAGGGCCGGCCAGCAGTCTCCGCCCGCAGCACGCCCCCGCGGGCCGGGCTAGGAGTGGGAGCAGCGTGCAGCTCGGGAGGACACAGCTCGTGCCCCTCGCCCGGGAGCAACCTGGGAGCGCGCGGCTCTGATTAAGAGGGGCGGGAAATCAGCGGGTGCCCGCCTGCCACCGAGAGCGGCAGGAATGTGACCCATGAGTGCCGGCGCCGGAGCACCCCTCGCGCGGCTCCCAGGGCTCCGGTTGCTCCCTGTCTGGGCGGATTTGGCTCGGAGCTGCTAGATTCCCCGATCACCCCAACTGGGGCACCCGGGCAAGCCCAGGTAGGGGAAAACTGGAGAGTTGAAGAGATGGGGTGGCCAGGCAAATGTCCTTCTTAAGTTACTCGGTCAGCGTTGTCTGTGGATGAAGGATAAAGCTGATGGCAGT